>VWZN01006333.1:150405-165822 GCA_013396955.1 Regulus satrapa | reverse complement strand
CTTTTCTTTTCTTTTCTTATTATATGTAATATATATATAATATATTACTATGTTTGTTATTATTTATTTTATTTGTTGCATGCCACTGTGCTAGAAAATCTGGATTCTGACTCAGTTCCCATGTAAATAAATGCTAAATAAAATAAATGCTAAATAAATGTCTGACTAGAGTTTGTGGCACAAAGATAAACTGCAAGACCCTGCTCAGAGCTGAAATCTGGTGCTCTTCATTGAATCTTTGATATCTTAGCTGAGGTAAAAATATATANCTGGAATGCCTGATTGCCTGATCCCCAAAAATTCCCCCTTAATGTATAACCCTCCCTTTTAATTCTTAACTCTTATGGAATTTATGTTTTCTTCCCCATTGTTTCTTTCATCTTTCAATATTCAGTTTTATTCATCAGCAAATCTACGGTTTGTTTGTAAAAGCAAATGTCTTTTACCCACTCATCAATCAGTGGAATCCTAACATTGTTTCTCCTATCTCTTGGTGTTAATCCTGTCTGTCACTAGACCCACATTTTGTTTGTAAAGACACAACCATCATTCCTCTCAGCATCAAGGTTGGTTTGTGCGCGGTTTGACGAGGAACCTGTGCTGCAGAACTGGGGAATGCTGCAGCCCACAGGGGTGCACACCCCAACCTGCCAGATCATCCTTTGCACAGGCAGCAGTGAGGCTGTGAAACCAAACAGCCGTGACCTTTGCAGAAAGAGCAGCTGAAATGAAGCTGTGGAAAGAGTGCAACGTCCGAAACTCGGCCCTTCCTGGTGGGGGAACCTTTCCAAGGCATTGCTAAAGTTTGTTCTAGGGAAGATTTCAAGCAAAGCCGCTCTGGCTGCTGCATTAGAAGCCTTTGGGTGTTGCATCCAAACATGAAAGAAGGGCTGGCACATTTCCTGTAAAGATGATTTTGGGTTTTTATTCAGCTGGTGGACATTTGATGCCTTTTCAGGGCTACCTAAAAACAGAGGCCAGGCAGAATTTAGGGAATAAAAAGCAGTTCTATTTATTGAAGGCTTTCAGGCACATTTAGGGCAGACAAAGCCCCCCAGGGGCTACACCCAAAATGGACAATGGGTCATGGGTTTCACACTTCGATAAGTTGGGCCCATTTCCATTTTGGGAGTTAATCTCCCAATTACAGCTTCAGGTAATGAAGTCATTCACCCCCAGTTTGCTCTCCCAACTCACTTTTGTCTCCATCTCTGGGGCCCTGAGGCAGTGAGGGGTCCTTGATTCCTGGAGAGGAATTGCTGTGTCTGCCCCAAATGGGACAGCAGCAGCTCCCACTGCACACGGAGCTCAGAGTTATACACTAAAGAACTGCAGGATTACAAATTATTTGAATTACAAATAGATGACAAATATAAAAGCTAAAATCCCTAAGGAATTCCCTATGGAACACCTTCAATGTGGGGAGCTGAACAGTGCTGGGGTGAGCACAGACAGTGACTGACAGGATGCTGCCGGTGGAATAAGGGAAAAGCTCTGGAAAAGTCTCTCAAGGTCATGTCCAGTCTCTATAAGGCATCCATATCATAATGGCATCCATAAATACATCAACATTTTCAAATCCAGGCTGAGTTCTGCTGCTGCTGTGAGATTGTTACTTTCAATTCTTATCTGTAGTGGTTAAACCCCTCCTTATCTCCAATTTGTTGGTGTTGCCCAGCTTATGGCCATGTATTAATTAAGGCTTTGAAGGCTTCCAAACTTCATTTAATCAAGATTAGGTTACTGCACCAACAGCTGCCTTCTTTTTTTTTCTTCTTTTTTCTTTTTGTTTTTTTTTTTTTTTTTTTTTTTTAACCAGGCCCTCTTCCTTCTTGACATTTATACTCATAAATGCCACTCCAAGTATTATCGCCAGCAAGTTTCCATTGCCAAATGATATTCCACATCAGAGAACTGGAGTAATAGGACAACAACCCTCTTCCCTCTACCTTTCCACCTAAACCAGCTTTTTAAGCCTCTCCAAAATTTTCTTTTTCCCCTTTCCTCCTTTATTTCACCCATGTTTTCCTCATCTGGATGTGGTCTGTTCCAGGCCATCCTTTCTGGGATATGAAGCATCCCTATCACATTCCTCTGGCTCTGGCTTTGCCAGACCCAACTCCCCCTGGTTCTGAGTCACTTGTTTGCCCCCTTTCCTCAGCTCATCTCCAGCAGTCCTCTGGGATGGAGAAATTCCTTTCCAATGTAAAATGAGCTCAGTAATTTTATTTTATTTTTAATTGGAAATTTTGCTAGAAGGGATTCATTTTTTCAAGGCATATTTTACAAATTCTAGCAGATCCTTCCAAGCTGTGTGTTTTGTTAACTGGAATATTCCTTTGGCACCAAAGGTAGGATTTTGTGATGTTTGCTGCCAGCATCTTGGGAAATTCTGGATTGGTCAGTATCATGGATTTACTTCTAGAGTCCTTTGCTGCTGTTAAGTGAAGCTGGAGTAGTTTGCTTTCTTTTAGGCCAGTGTTTCAAACCTTATTTGTAATTCCCAGAATATCCTATGGATATCCTGTAGCTTCACTGGATAAAGTATTTCATTTGGTTATTGTTTTGTGGGGTTTTTTTGAGAAATATGCTTTTTATGCAGTTTCTTAGTTTTTCTCCGAAGTATTCCCTCCAATATTTCATCATTCATGTTAAGGTGGGCAACGTCCTTCTGATGTGAGCCTCTATTCCCAAAGATTTCTTACTAACAAGGAGAAATTACAATTCCACCAGAACCCTTCTCTACGGCAGAAGATCTCTTTGGATTTTTGCCTGCACTTTGCATTTTCAGAGGAGGAATGCAAATGTAGCTTGTCCTGATGGAATGGCAGATGGAGCTGGGAGCCTTCTGCTCTGTTTTATTGCAGGAGAAGCTTCTCCATCTCACATCTGCCACCTACCTCCTCGTGAAGCTGCAGAGAGATTTCCTTGGGGCAGGAAATGGGGGAGAACAGGCTCTTCCCATGCCCTCACTCCAGTGCCACAGCAGAGAGGGAATTTCCACCAGGACCAGGCCTCAGAGGGACAGCAGGACCTAGTGGTGGAGTTCCAGATGCATTTATGGTGCTGGAGGACTCCTGGCACCCAACTGTTGGATGTGGCATCCAGCCAGGATCCAGCCTGGTGTGGATCCAACCTGCATCCCTGCAGATCCTTGTGCCACTGCTGGCAAAGAGCTTGTGGGGCAGCACACCAGGATTTGGGGTTCAAAATGTCCATTTTGAACAGTTCCAGTCCAGCTGTGGTCCTGGGTAGCCCTGGCATCTGCACTGCCAGGTCTCCCATTGCTCAGTCTGTGCTCTGAGATCCAAGGACACACTGTCCCCCTTGTCCCGGCCCTGGCCTGCCTTGGTTTGAGCAAATATTAACCTTGGCTTTCCCCTTGCCCAGCCTGGCTCCTCACAGGGTGAGACACCACTGGTGTGAATAATGTGACAAGAATTTCTTATGGTGGGGTTGGAAAATGCAGCTTTCCTCGAGTTAGGTCCGGAATTGGCAAGAGCCACTGGGGTTTTGGACTTGGCAGAAACCTCTTCTCCTGTGGGGCAGATGGAACGGGGTCCATGGGCACCAGAGAGTTGCATTTGAAATTATTTCCTTTAAAAACAAACACAAGGCACTCATGCTGCTCAATGGGGTTCCCTTTGTGGGGGTTACTCTGGAGCTCTGTGGAATTCAGGCAGTCCCAGGGTGGCCGCCCAGAGATGTCTAAAGGACAGGTGGGAAGAGTCCCCTGATGAATTGGGACACTAAAATTTGTATGTGGATTTTATCCAGACAAAAGAGGACTCCTTTGGCTATACCAGTTAAATCTTTGGTGGTAAAATGGAAACATTTTTTGATTAATAAGGAAAAAACCCTCAAAAAAAGCACATCAATATTGTATTCAGAAATGTTGAATAAATCTTGACATCTCATCCTAAACGTAATTGCAGCCCTCTTTTTATAGACTGTTTAGAACTTACCAAACATGAAATTAAAGCAGCTTCAATTTTGGCCCAAACATAAAACTGAAATACTGAATTAGCATGAAAAGACATTTTTTCTTATAGTAACTTCTGACCACATGAAAATAAGGAAGTACTACAAATCTTTCAAGAAAGCCTGACTTTACAAGATTTCCAATATCACTTCCAGATTAAACAGATTTGGCTCAGTGTTCAGCTCCAGGCTCATCTGAACCAAACACATTTGCTGAGTTTTGTGTCAGTCTGAGCTTTACCCCTTTCATGAGTTCTACTGCAGCTTTTTGAAGGCTCTGTTTATGGGCATATTTAGGGGAAATGCAAATGGATCAGCCTGAATCTCAAAAACCTGGGCTCACCCTCCAGCAGCTCACCTGGATCACTGGCCAGAGCAGTGAGAGCCTGGCAAACCCCAGACACAGATCTGTGGAGATCTGGATTTTAAATTTGTCTTTTCTCTGTTTAGGAGAGGGAATATTGAGGAATGGGAATGCTCTGTGCCCTTACTGTGTTAGATTTCCAGCTGTAACTTCCACAGGCTCATTAGGTATCCAGAGGCTGTTGATTTTAATCAGAGATAAGGAAAATCTGGGGATGGTGCTCTGTGCTTCCTGAGCTGATGCCAGTGATGATTCCAGGATAATAATTCCATTATTATGTGGCTGCTCAGCCTGCTGGGAGCACCCTACAAAGGTGCTGCACTATTCTGGTCTGCACAGAGACAAAATTCCAGGTGCTCCAGAAGGCTCCAAGGTGGGATGAGGGGTAGGAGTGAGGATGAGACCACTCCAACCCAAATGAGTTCTCACCTCTCAGCTTCAGTTCAGCTCCCAGTGGGATGGTAGATGCTACCAGAGGGGTGGAAAGGCCGTGAGGTTCTTTATTCGTAGGAGCTTTCCAGGAGTTTTAGATTGTTCTCAAGAAAAAGCAGCTGAATTAAGACCAGCTGTCATAAGGGAGATTTTTTTTTCTTTTATTTGAATATCAGTGGTATGCAGAATCCTGATGTTTCATCTAGGAAATCAAAACACTGCTTCTTTTGATGTCTGTCAGGGTTTTGGTTTTGCTTCTGAGCTCTCTCCAGGTTCATTTGAATGTGAATGCACCGAGGTCACTCGATGGAAGGGCTGCATTTACCTGCCTTAGGCAGAGACCAGCAGAGTTCTGTTTTCAGAGTGACTTTCTGGGCTGCAACAAAGGAGAGGAAAACACTATTTTCTTATGGCTACTGAACTTTATCTGCTTTCTTTCATGCTGCTTTTTACAAGATTCAAATGAAGCTGGACAGGACCTTTTGTTCATTTTGGAGGGAAAAAAGATAAAATAACTTAAAGTCTCCAGCAAAATAAATTGTCCTAATTCAGGAAAAAAGAGACTTTCCCCATAGTGCCCATGTTTCTAAAAGCAATAATACATACCAGACTGGTGTTTTGGGGATTTTGTTTATCATTAAAAGCAAAATAAGGTTTATAAAGGAGATTCAGTAAAGAAGTTACCCATGACAAAATCTAATCACTTTGGATATTTTTAGTATAATGAGATCCATGCTTCCTACAAAAGGCTTCTTGGGCTTCCAGTGGGGAGGATGTTTATATTTCTGGGCCTTCACAATTTTAACTTGATTATTTGCAGGCAACTTCATCTGCCTACTTACATAAGAGCCCAGCAGTTGTGTAATCACCAGTGTGAGATGAAAAGTCGCTTGATTTGGGGTTGGTTTCTGCTCAGCTGGTCCTGGTTTTTCGCTGGGTTGCCACTCTCTTGTCCACACCCTTGAAGAGAAGGAGTTGGATAATTTGAAGCAGCGTTTCATCCTGGGCTTTTTCATGCTTTACAACTTTGTTATGGCTTCCCAAACCTCCCAGACTGCTGGGGATGTAGCTTCCAGGATGAGTTATCTGGACTAATTACACATTCTGCACGGCTGCTCTGCCTTAATGGGTCAGCAGGAGGTTTTGTAGGGAGCTGTTTGCCCTCGTGCATGGACAGCTTCCCCCGGATCAGTTTGCAAAGCCCAGCTCCTAATGAGCCCCAGGGCCTTGGAGAGCTCTCGGGAACAACGTGGATGTTCAGAGGAGCAGCAGGAGCTCAGGGGATGGATGCTCAGGGGCAGCATTTGCAAGCGAACACACGTCTCTGTGCACAGCAGAAAATGCATTTCCTGGAGAAAACAAATCTGAATGGTGTTCCTGAGGAACTGGGAATTCAACAGCTCCCACACCAGCATCAAAGGATTTTAACTGAGTGCATGGTTAAGCATTCAGTCCCTGCAGCATTTAATGCCCATGTTTTGTGCCATAGTAGTTCCTACAAACTGCTCGCCCAAACTGCAGCTCCTGGAAATAATAGAACAGGAGAAGAACATCTAATTTGTCCTGGATAAGAAATGGTTTATTTCCTGTAATGTTCCAGCTGATGACTCTTTGTAGTTGTAGTGAAAACCATTGTTTGAAAGACAAATTGAGAGTGGCAGTAAACACAAAAAGGTTAATGAAATACATGATTTCTGGCTCACTTGTTGGAGCAGGGAAAGCATGAGGGGTTTCAGAGTTTGGAATTCATAACTATTTCCATTATCTACCCTGTGCCTCATTTTTCTTTCTCTCTTGGCTCTAAGATCCTCTCCTTTCTTTGTTTCTTCATCATTCCCTTTTTTTTTTTCGTTCTCCCACTGCATTCCCCATGGCCTGAGTGCTCCCTTGCCCACACTCCAACTCAAATTCCAGGAACTCCACTTGGGTTTTTCTGCTCAGTCCTGTGCTTCAATGCCCTTTCTGGCTGATCTTTGTTAGAACATATTTCAGATTGGTTTTCTCTTCAGAACTGTATAAGAAGAGCTAAATACATACAGAAAATTGTCCTAGCCTGGCTGGGGATCTGCAGGGGCTTCCATGGGATGTCTGCTGGTAGGGAATGAAAGTAGAGGTGATCTCTCAGCACTGGCTGTCTCCTGGAAGATCTGAATCCCCGTTTGAAGAGCTGGAAAATGCTGAGCTTGGCTCTGTCCCTGTGACATCTCAGCAGGGTGGAAGTGCCACCTCTCAAAAACTCATCCTTCCCTTCACTACAAGACTAAAACTGCAAACATTTTCCAAAGATTCTGTGCCATTCCCCACGTGGCTGTTTCATTTTGTTGAGTGATGGTGATGGCTGAGGGAATGAGCAAAATATCTATTATTTATCCTCTTGTGAGCGCCTTTGGATTTTTCTTAACATAAAGCAGGCAGAGAACAATGGGTTGTACTGTGCCTGATTTAATTTTCTGAGCATGTCTCAATGTCCCCTGTGCACTATCTTAGCCAGGGTTACCTCACTGTGGCCACAAGAGAAAGCTGAATCAGCAGCCATGGATTGAGCCACAGGTAGTGTCTGAACCCAGCTGCTGGTGGGAAAGGCATTTTCCCCCTCTTCTCAAGCCTTTTCCTGTAGCAGTGTCCACAGGGATGGCTGTGGGGGCAGGATCACATTGCCAGGACTCGTGCCTCATTCTCTCAGTCTTCCATGACTTCATCACTTGTTGTATAATAAAGTGAAAATCATATGCTGCAGTCACTCCTTGAGGTGGGCACGACAGCCCAGCCCCTGCCCTGGGAGACAGGGAAGCACCTCTGATTCTAAAAACCATTTTGAAAAAATCCAGAGGATTATTAAGTGTTGTTTATGTGGAAAGAAGAACAGTCACTATCAAAATGAGAAGAGTGCACAAACTGTGAGTGCAAAAGCTCTAAACACAAATTGCCATTTTGTGCATATGCTTGAGAGAGGCTTTATCCTTTCATTCTTGGTCTCTAAAGTCTGAGGAATGGTATTTAATGGAGTGGGGCAGACGGGGTCAAGCCAAGACATGGATTTAAGTCTTTACATCTATAAACAAAACCACATTTCATGCTGAACTCTGCACAATGAGAGGGAGGAGGTGGGGATGGGAATTTCAGCATTACACTCTCTTTAGAGGAAAAGGGAAGGAAAATGTTGAGAAAGGTGATGCTGCTTGCAGGCACTTCTGTCTCAGCCTGGGCACTGTGGCTGATGAGTATTGGCACTTCAGCACGTGCTTTGAAGCACCACTGAGGGGATTTTCCATGGATCTGTTTCCCCTTGGACACAGCCAGACACTCTGGAGGCACAGGATGAGAGGCAGGGTGGGAAGAGTAGCATGCGGCTGCAGGCAGTGGTGACAGGGAGAGGTGTTTGTTGTCCAGCTGTGGCTGCCCCTGGATCCCTGGCAGTGCCCCAGGCCAGGCTGGACATTGGGGCTGGAGCACCCTGGGACAGTGGAAGCTGTCCCTGCCATAGCAGGGGTGGAAAGGGATGATCTAAAGTCCCTTCCAGCCAAAACCACTCCATGATTCTATGATTTGGTCAATTACTGGGAAAAGTAAGAACTGGAACTCAGAAATCATTTCAGATTTGTCCAACCAATTACTCTTAATAATAGACAGAGTGATGGCCCTGGGAATAAAAGGGTCAATAATCCACAGCCTTACACTCATGAGAAGGCAAAAATTGGTTCTTGAATGTTTGTGGACCTGTTGGATTCTCTTTTCCATCAGCCTTGTCTTCTGGAGTTCCCCATAGTGTTACCAGCCGGGGGGGGGCTGAGGATGCTGTGGGTACCTGGGACTGGGTTATTTACCAGCATTCTGCTGTACAAGTTTTGGTATATGGCAGCATTGCCGTGCATCTTCATGAACAGATTTGTGTCAAGTATTTCATTATATCATACACCCGTACTGGGGAGTGAATCTGAGAGAACTCTATTTACTATTGCACCTAAAATTGTAACAAACAGGGCGTTCACATAGGGCTAGTGCAAGTTTATCACCTCTAAGCACACCCTTGATAACAATTTTAAACAGGCTTAGGGGCATGGAAAAGAGCCATAATTTTAATGTCTCTACTGATAATTATTCCACACCTATGCAATTTTCATCTAACCCTTGACTATCCTCTGCACACAGCCCCATTTCTTGTCACACTTTGGGCATTTCAAAGCACTCCCTGAGAGCTGTGGAGTTCAATCCACCTCAGGATTTCCTCAGTGCAGGGAGCTTTCCATCATGGAGCTTGCTTGGCTGCTCTCTTCTCTCCAGATATATTTCAGCTGCTTCCCACTTCTTAGCTGATGCAGGCTCTTGATAATTTCAGAATTAGTAGAAAAGAAGCCAGAAAAGCCTTATTTCTTCTGCCTCCCCTTTCCTCGCACACAGAGGACTGACAGGAAAATAAGCACAAATATGTCATCTTTAAAATAAGAAGGGGACATGCTTTCCTTATGAAGCAGTGGAAACAGTGACATCATGTTTGGAACAGCTTTTTTCCCCTTTTCCCTTCTAATTGCGCTGAGTTTTTTAAAGACAGGGAATCAAATCTTCCCCTCTGGAGTGGGGAAAGGTTCCCCATAGGCTGCTGGTTGTCTGGGTTTGGTATGAATCACTCTGCCCCTTCTGCAGTTCATTGACAAATTACCAGAACCAGGAGCTGGGAGCTGGGGCAGCAAAGGGAAAGCAAAAATGAAGTCAATCGGTGAAAGAACAGGAGGAGGAAACATTATTTATGGAAAATTCACTGACTGGTTCCTTACTTCTGTGCTATATTCTCTTTTTTTCCACTTTAAAGGAAATGGCTCCTATAGCAGGAGTGACTCACTCATAGAAGTTGCCAGGGAGGTATGTTTGCCAGTTTCTTATTTTATTAACATTTTACCACAGCATGGTGCACATGCACGTGCCAGATAAGGCCACAGATGCAAAGACAGAGAAAGGAAACAGCAGGGGGTGGAAAAAACTTTTTTTTTTTTTTTTTTAATTTTTGTCAAACGCCAGTCCTGTGTGTCTACAACAGGAAGCTGCTCATTGTTGGCTGCTTGAGCTGACCTGAAATGGCTCTGAGGGGTTTTCCCTGACTTCCACAGGGTTTGGAGTTCTGTATCCTGACAGAGCAGAGAGAACTCTATCAGGCACAGTGACAGGCTGGGTACAACACCAGCATCTTCCTCTGTTGAAGGTTTTTCATGCTGTGACACAGTTTGCTTTCTCCCCACCTCTGCACATCCCTAGAGGGACCCAGCTCTTCCCTGGGGAGAATTTAGCCTTGTGCTAATAAAGATAAGGGATGGAGAGAAGCAAGTGATGCAAGGAGCTCATCTTTCTAATTTTCCTTATTTCCTTTCTCTCTGCCTTCGCTTCAATAAAAGGACAGCTAAATAGAGGAAAAATTAGCCTCAAAGTTTGAGGTCTGATGTCTGATCATTCAGTTAATGAGGGAAGCAAGGGTTGCAAAATGAGCCTGATCTCAGCAGGGAAAGAAAATATTTTAAGGAAAAGATTTTAAATCCAGATGATTTTGCAAGTAATACTTGAATTTTCCCCTTTCTGAAATACTTGCAGAGAGCAGGTTTTAGACTCAGCAGTAAAAAGGCTAAGGCTAAGAGGCTTGGTGCTGGAGATGTGATTTGACATGATCCCAGTCAAATCAACCCAAATAAAACCTTCCAGCAGGGTTTTTCTGCAAGAGGAGCTGCTGCTGCCTCTCAGCAGTGGATCTGAAGAGGTCTCAGTGCACGGAATGCTCTGTTGGTACAAATCTACAGCTCAGTTAAAAGGTGCAGGAAAGGAGGAGGCCGAGCGAGCAAGGAGTCCTCGTTAAGTCTCTTTTGGGGCACTTCATGCAGATCTGATATAAGCCTGCCCTGCAGAGGCCTGGCTGTCAACAAGGGGGCATAAGCCAAGGAGAAAATCTGATTCTGGATCTGGCTGTTGGTTCCTGGTGCTCCCTGTCCAGCAGGATAAACAGAGCCTCTGGAATAGGGGGTAGAGTTGGACTGCTCTGCATCCAAACAGAAACATCCCAGGAGTGATTTGGGGCTTATTTGTAGTGATTTGCTCTCTGAAGAAAACAAAGTTACTCACAACCCTCTGTGCTTGTTTTTATAACGATCTCAGATTTTCAGGCGTGAATCAACACAACACAAGTTCAAAGCTTGCCACCTCTCAGATGTGGGAGAAGCTCTCTGGAGTGGATCAGGGAAGTGATGAGACTTTAAATAAAAGCTACTAAAATGCTCTTCGACCCAGATAATTTCATTTATTTGCTTTAGAGAACACACGACCTTGAACACATCTGCAAAGAAGGTACAAAATGTTTCTCTTGGTGTTTTAGCCTTAATATAATTTATGTCATAATCAGAAAGGAGTAGAGCATGTAAGGCCAAGATTGCAGCTAAATACCCCACAGACAAACACGCTTAATTTACTTTCTCAGCATGCCCAAGTCCCATTAGCATTAGTTAATGGCTCAGATGTTGCAGACAAGTCAGAATCCTGCACAAACCCCTTGGTTTAGACAAAACAACAGGAGACATGTAAGCAGTACACAGCTCTAATCCCTACATCCACTCCATCCAAAGTTTGGGGTTGTTTTTCTTTCAATTGATGAAATGGAAATTCAAATGTTACTTTGACAGTGCCATAGGAAAGTCTAAAGTAGGGGCTGTAAATAGAGTTTGAGCTGACATTTCAGCTTGGAAGTTAGGGGAAGGAATGAAGCCAGCATGAATACTCACTTGAATCTTGAGGGAAAACTTAACATTTGAGAGACTTTCTTTTCCTACTGATATTATAATTTGAAAAGCCACATCTGAAGGCCATTTGTTTTAGCACTCAAGATATCAATTCAAAACACACTCTTATTTAACAGAAAGCTTTGTGTCACCCTTTTCCTTACCCCATCTCCTCATTCCCTCCTTTGAATTCTTCGCAGTGATTCCTGAAGTAGGTTGGAAATGAAGCTGTTTACCAGCCTGGAAAGATGAAAAAGTTTGGTAACAATGCTCGACTTGCTGAGCTTGGTGTGTGCAGTTGGGAGCGCTCCATTTCACCGCTTTGTGTGCTGGCCTGGAGTTTTTAATTAAATCTGATCCAGTGGCCACGCAGCAGCCCCACTGCGCCAGGCAGGATCCAACATCCAGAGGCAGCTGCTCTGCTGCAGGGCAGCATCCTGAACAGCCGCTGCAGGGATGTTTTTGAAAAGAACCTGCAAAGCAAAGCACTCTGAGGGGACTGAGACACAGAGTGCGTGTTAGAAAACTGGCCAGGACTGGAACCTGGGAGAGCTGTCCATGGGTCTTCTCCTTTGCATTCCCTTTCACTTCAGTATTGCAAACAATCATTAATGCCTTTAGTCTTGTGCTAGCTCTGGGAGATATTATCCTCATTTTGTGCATAAGGTCTTGGATGATCCATCTGTTTAGAGAGGCACTAGTTTATGCTGGGAAATGTTTGAACAAGCCAGGCTAGCAAAGAGGAGCCTCTGGGGACTTACTCAAGCTGGCAGCCACATGAAAGGTGGTATTAATAGGAAATCACCCTGATTTTCTGCTCTGGGTGCTCCTGAAGCTTTGTGTCCCAGAGCCCCAGGGTATCCCAGTTCAGTGCCCATTCTGAGTTGTTCAGGTTGCTGTGACCAACATTCTGAGTGCTCCTGCTGTCAACTCTGCTCCTGTTCAGCTCTTCTCCTCTTCCAGTTCTTGTTGTAACTAGCCCATTTCCAATGAAAAGATAAATCTGCAGCAAAAGCAGAGTGAACAGCAGGGCAGGGGGTTCTGCCCCTGTGCCCCGGGCTCAGGTGAGACCCCACCTGCAGAGCTGCCCCAGCCCCGGGCCCAGCTCAGGAAGGAGCTGGAGCTGCTGGAGAGACCCAGAGGAGGCACCAGGGGATCAGAGGGATGGAGCAGCTCTGCTGGGAGGAAAGGCTGGGACAGCTGGGATTGTTCACCTGCAGAGGAGAAGCTTTGGGGTGACCTCAGGGTGGCCTTGAAGTGACTGAAAGGGTGAAGGGGCCAAGAGGGAAAATAGAGAGAGAAGATTTCCAAGGGCCGGGAGTTCCAGGACAGGAGGGAATGGCTTCAAACTCAGTGAGAGGAGGGTTAGAGGGGATATTGGGAAGGAATCCTTCCCTGGGAAGGTGGCCAGGCCCTGGCCTAGGGTGCCCAGAGCAGCTGTGGCTGCCCCTGGATCCCTGGCAGTGTCCAAGGCCAGGCTGGACACTGGGGCTGATACAGCCTGGGACAATGGGAGCTGTCCCTGCCATGGCAGGGGTGGAACTCAATAATCTTTCACGTCCCTTCCAACCCAAACTATTCAATGATTTTAAGAAGCTGTGACAGCAACAGCCACAACTTCCTATCTGCAGCCCCAGGTGTATTTTCAGAACTGAAATATCTTTCACTGTGAGTTTTATTTTCAGTTTGAGCTCTTTTCACACTCTGCAGACACACACCTAGGATAACCTGTGCTTCTTTCCAGAGCAGCACTGGAGCAGCCTCTGAAGGTGATGTTCATTGTGCTCTAGGTAGCAACACCTTCAAATCCCAAAGGGTTTATTGACTTCCTAAACAACAACCAAAGTCTTGCCCTCATTAATTTAACTCTGCTCTGACATGTCCTCTCCAAGGGAATGCACTTGTCTGTCCCAGCTGGAAAGGAAGTGGATAGTTTACATCAGGCTATGGAACTCATCATTCATTCTGCTGCCAGTTTCCCCTTTCTGCTGGTGATCACAAATACATTTAACTTGTGAGTGAATTTCCAAGGAAAAGGCAATGTTAAATATTTGGTTGACATGGGTAGAGCAAGAATTTCAAGCATTTTCACTTTAGATTTAATTTTTCATTTTAACTTTTTAAACACAGGTAGTATGTCAGGAGCTCCCTGAAGTTGGAGGAGCTGTGCTCATTTAGGCTTGAGAGCACCCAAGTCACATTCTCTGCTGGTCAAAAACCTCTATAAAGTTGATGTGAATTTCTTCCTTACAGGTTTCCCCCCCTCAGCAGCCTCCTTCTCATGCCATTTCTTATCCAACACTTTATCGACCATTTTTCTCTTTTGACTCTTTTCCCAGTAAGTTCAAAGCAGCCTTCATTCCCAAGCCTTCATTCCAGTTACCATGACTTTTGGCCTTGCAACTCGAGGCTTTTTAGCCTTCATAAAACACTTGACATTTTTAGTCAATGGAAACAAGGGCAATGAAAACATCAAGACACTGATGGCACTTCAAAAGAGTGCTGTGGCACAGTGCAATGTCTGACTGCTTTTTGGAACACCTACCTTTATTCCAGGTGATTCTACACTCTAAAACTACAAACAGCTCTTCCTCAGGGTGTTGTTATTCCATGGATTGATACGCTTCACATGACTGCTTCCTCTGAATTTTAATGATGTACTGTTTGTGAGTCTTTCAGTATCAGAGAGTTCAGCACTGTCCTGGCAGCTCATCCATCATAGATCTGTGGACTCACTGATCTCCCAGCCTATTTCAGCAAGCAAATATGTTATTGCATCTTTCATGAGACAGAAACACACTGAACACTTTCAGCCCCGTGCAGAGTTCCTTCAATTCTGCCTTAAGTATCCCAGTTTAAAGTAAAATGTGTCCCACTAGGATTGTTTTTTGGGAGGTGAGTGGTATTACTTCTTTGCACTGCTGGGATGTGTTTCTGCCACCCTGGAATTAGAAGTTTCTTTCTTGAATTCTGAGGATTGTTTTGGTAAAGGAATATGCTGTCCTGATCTTGACTTTTGCTGGATAAAATGGATGTTGATGTCATGTGGGACTTTACACCCTGCCAGAACCCCTCTGGTCACCCTTAATTTCCCTCAGCACTCCAGGCTATGCCCCCACATGGATCTGTGTGGAACCAGTAACTATTCACCCCCACAGACCAGCCTGCAGCAGAATGAGCCACAATTTTCTTCCTTTTGCCCTCATTTAAAAAACCAAGAAACATTCTGGTGTTAATTCATGTGCCTGGCTCCATGTCTGGGTCACAGCCCAGACATTGCTGGTCTGGGGAGACCCCGAGGATTCCCCACCTGGAGGGCTGGGGTGTGGATGACATCCATGGCTGCTGAGTGGGATCCTGCAGGATCTGATTCACTGTCTGCAGGCAGTCTGGGAGGGAGGAAGGGGATCCTGCTGCCTTTCTGGCTCCTGCTGGCCTGGGGCTCCTTGAAGTACACTCATATGTCCCCTAGGGAAGATCTTCTTTACTATTAAAATAAACAGATGTCCTGGTGGTTTCTGATATCATAAGTATCCTTTCCTGTGAACTCATTCTACTATAAATAGGAGGTTCATGTCTATTCAAAGAGCTCTTTTATTCCCCTCTCCTCTTTTCATCCCACATCCTTGCTGGTTTCTGGGATCTCTTACACGTGTAAAGGACATTGTTTTCCCTGTGGCTATGTCAGCACATGGAGCTGCTCCTAATGGTATTTCAGGGCCATCATGTGGGTCTGGGATGTGCCTGCTCAGGGCTTGCTCAGTGTGTCTCTGTTAAGAGCTCTGCTGACAGCTACAGGCTGGTGGATATCCTGAGTACAGCTTTAGGCATGAACACATCCATCAGTGCAAATGTAAGGCTGGATTCCCTTCCCTTCCCTTCCCTTCCCTT
>VWZN01006333.1:117832-141338 GCA_013396955.1 Regulus satrapa | reverse complement strand
TGAAATTAAGGGATTCTCAGGCAAAGATATGAGGATAGGAATAACAGTTCTTTACTAGTAAGGAAAAACAAACTATGACTTATTAGGAAAATCAAAATAAAACACAGCAGTATAAAACCACCACCGTAGTCAGGATCCAGGCTGACCCCTGTCAGTCAGGGGTTGGTGTCAGTCCATGGAATGGTGCTGCAGCCTCCTGCAGTGCCAAACGTGGCTCTGCTGGAGCAGGATCCTGCAGAAGGGCACAGTCCTCCTCCCAAGATCCAGGGCTGCTGTGCAAGGGCTTCTCTTCCTCTGGGCATCCCCTGGAAAGAAAGGCTGCCTGTGGTGCTCTGTATCCCAGACTGATCCAGGTGGGAATGCCTGGCTCCTCCCTGGGTGCAGCATTTCCCCTGGGATGATGGGATTGGATCGGTCACCCCATGGCCCATGGACAGCAGAGCTGTGCCAGGGCAGGGGTGGGTGTGGGAGAGATCAAGAGCCCTGGCCCAGCTGGTTCAGAGCTCGGACAGAGCACACAGCCCTGGCACAGCTGCACTGCAGCCCATGACATGTGGAGATCTGGAGATCTGAGCCTGTTGTGTTTTCCAGGTGCTCGTAGCAATTGCAGTAACTGAGCAATCAAGGGCTGTTCCCTCTCCCTCATGGGCATCCAGATGTCGTGGGACTGAAGGGATTTGAGGAACCCTTGTGCTGTTCCCTCCAGGGGGTTTAGCTCCCACAGGCTCTGTCATGGAGCCTTTAGGGTTCTTTGTTCTATTTAACACTTTGGAAAAGCTGTGATATCACAAAGCTGTAAACTCAAACTCAACAGGCAATGAAGAACTATTACCAAGTGTAGTGGTTTGATTATCTACATCAAGAGGACTTGGAGAAGCTTGGGGTTTGGTGTTTTGCAGATTATTTACCTAGTGGCTTATATGGGGAAGGGCTCTGGTTTCCTCCACACTGTCTGCTTAAAGGCCCAGCTGAAGCTGAGCTGTGTGCTCATTCCCAGAGCCTGAGTGCAGGAGGATTCATTGCAAATTCACACATACCAGAGGAGAGCAGACATGGGTAAGATGGCTTTGAAGAACAGTAGAAAATAGGAGTTCAAAGGATTCTTTCGGAAATATTTCACTGCATTATGGGCCCTGACCAGTGCACCCCTTGATTCCAGCCCTGTAAGGATGATGTTTTCTGGTCTGGATAATTGGCGTAAACCAGGGATAGCCCAGCCTGCAGTAAAGGCCAGGGGACTGGTAATTATTACCAAGAGCCAAATACAGATCTCTGTTGGCAGCAGCATTCCCAGTGACATCCCAGGGAATGGAGAGAGTCTCCTTTCTAGAGGAACCTTCGGCTGTGGCCTCTGAACATTTCCTAGCCCTGGAATTTTTCCCAGAACATGGCAAGTGGGCCATAGCTTGTTGCACTTTCTCGTTGGGCATATTGGTCTTCCTGAGCTGAAACCTGGGATGTGAGGAAAACTAACTCACATTTGTTTGCCTTACTGAATGAATAGCATAAAGTCTGGCACAAGTAACAGCTTCCTCTCGGTTATTCTGCCAAGTTTTAAATCCTCTTCCTGGATGCAGCACGTTTCCTTTCAGAGGGCATTCCTTCCTCCCAACCATTCTAATAATATTTACCCAGAGGAAGCAGTGTGTTTGCCACAGAGTTATCCCAAGTTATGCCCTCATAAATCCATGGATTTCAGTGAAATTATGTTGTTAACAAAGAAAATGGTGTTTTTGTTAATCACTGAGAGAAAGTTGCCAAGAAGTAGGAGAATGTGCGAGAGAGGTTGGGATGTGACCACTATGGAGAGAGTCTACTGAGAAGATTTGCCCAATTTCTTTCTCCCTCTTTCTTTGTTAGCACTTTAAACCTTATTATTAATCATGTTGTCTTTCTGTATTTTCACTGGCTCCTTCTTAGTTAATATTTATGTTGTGCAATATATTTCTCTGAAGGATGGGAAGATGGTTTTCTCAGAGATGTGGCAATTCTTCAAAGTGTTCTATTCAGAGTTCAGGATGTGGGGTAATTTAAGGAATGCACAATGCCTGCAGGGATTCTGTAAAGATGTAGGAGGGCAGAAACATGGAGGTCAAGCTGGACTTTCTTCAGGTGCTTCCAGAGCAGTGTTGGCTGTGGCTGAAAGCTTTGTTCTTCATTCTCTCAAGCTAAGGGGCAGCTTCTGGAAGCAGTGAGTAGAAGACTGCACTGGCAACCTGTGAAAGCCTGACTCCTGCTGTGGTGAAGCTGCAGCTCTTCTTTGAGATGAGTTTTTAAAATTAACCATCACAGATAATGGAGGAGGGTGCTCCACACCTGGTCCAAGTGGCATTGTCCTTCCCGGATCTGAGCCCAGGCTCTGCACTGTCACCTGCCACTCATCTTGGGCTGTTGGCTTCTCAATCCCAGCTGGTCCCAGGTGACCCAGGCATAGCCACTCGGCCCAACCCCTCTCTGGACACTGCTGACTGTGGGCCTCCTACCACAGAGGCTGCCACACCAGCAAACAAAAGTAGGTCACTCAGCTTTCACAAGCATGAGAAAAAAGTTCTGCCAGCACAGAAAATGTTTGCAGTTGGGGTTTTAAACTTTGTTAGATTGCTGTACACAAAGCAACAAATTAAAAATAATTAAAAGAAAACCAAACAACCCCCCCAACAAACTGGCAAGTAATGTGACCAACAGACTTCTTGGGTTTCATTGAATATTTTAATGAGCTTTCTTGACTCTGAGAGAGGGAAGGCAAAGACGTGTTTCCCCAAGATCCTTAGAGAGAGCCCAGACTACTTCCAATGGGAAGTACCAATCCAGGAATGGCTCCCTGAGGTGCACTTAGGAAGACTTTCTTGGACTGACATCCTGGAAGCTGTCTGGGGATGCAGAGATCTGAGGTCAGAGAGGCTGATGTGGGTAAGGAAGTGTTTTGAAATTCTGCTTTTGGGAAACTAACCACAGCTGGCTAAATATTAACATCTATTTCAAAGGAGGGTGTTATCAGAAATAATTAGGATTAATATCCTTGTCTTCAGGCCATTACTTTATCTCTTACTTCTGGTTATTTCAGATGCTGGAATTTAAGTCAAGTGATTTGTCAAGCAGAGTTTACTAAACAGAAAATGGTTTATAAAAGTGTTATGAAGGCAGGCCAGGAGCACAAGCACTGTGTGGGTGTGGGGATCAGATTGTCTCTCAGTTCTGCTGCAGATCCATATTTCAGACACTGAAAGCTTTAAGCTCCTCGAATTTGATTCAGGTCTTCCTTATAGACTGTGTGGAAAGGTGTCAGTCCTGCTTCCAAAGAGGGAGGAGAGAAAGAAAGCCTTTTCAAATGGGAATGTTTATTGAGCTCCTCTGTGCCCTGAGGCTCTGCCGAGCATGGGAGAGGGGAGCTCGACACTCTCCAGGCACAGCACTGAGCTCTTTGACAGCCTGGAGTCCCCTGACCGTTGACCAGGAGCTATCCCATACTCTGTGCTTCAGAAACATCCATCTCAGGCTTCCCTGCCTTGCCTGCAAGGGGATGGGCTCCAAGGGCATCCTGGAGCCACAGGAGAAGAACTGGTGACAACACAGATGCATGGCCTGAGCTGTGCAGAGGGAGGGGAGGAGACTTCTGGGGCTACAGAGATCTACACCTCAAACTTTGTCTTTTGAATCCCCTTTATGCCTTTGATACTCTGGCTTTCAGAAGGCTGCATGTGAAGTCTGTGATGGACCAATGAATCAAACCTCTCTCCTGGCCCAAAATGTGCTTAGCTGCCCCCAGTCCCCAGTCAGCGCCTTCCTCTTCTGTCCACTGTGCCTGAGGAAATATTTTTTTAAAGAAAATCTTTATTGTAAAACCTACAAAAGACAGTTGAGATGCCTTTCCTTGTTTTCTTAAAGTGTTAAAGCCTGAAGCTTTAGGATTTATCTAAGAGATTTACACTACAGCTATTCTTACCATCAAAGTACTCTGCCAGCACATGTATTTTTTGAGCTATTTTTATATAAGTGCATTAAAAGTTGCAAGACCAAACTTCTGGAATTCGGCAGAAGTGGGAATTAGTTCCTAAGTCAGCTGAATTTGGTCTTTTTATCTTTCTTGCATTTTGTCTTTCTTTACACCTTATATAAGTCATGTGCTTTATTTACAATAATCAAATCCATTCTGCGTTTTTCTGTTTGTTATTTCCCCACTGTGCCCATCACAACATTCTGGCAGATACAAACCCCTCTTATATTCCTTCCCTATTGTTGGATACAATGGGATGGATAGGGAAACAGGCACACAGGATGGAATAACCTGTAACTTTTGTCTGCAAATTCTGTGATCCCCAAGGGCTGTGTTTTTTTTCCAGCAGTCTGGAGCATTTATTAATTCCCAGCTCCTGCTGAGCTCAGCTGGGGCACATCAGGCTCCTGGGGCCAGGTCATACCAGGAGCACACAAAAAGTGGCCACCTGGCTGAAAGAAATGAGCTCAGCTTGGTGGTGACAGGAACTGATTCCATCCTAAGTCTGTGTCCAATTGCCTGAGCTATGAGATCATCTCTTCTTTTCCAGGAAATCCTTCCTCATCTAGCATGTGGGTCTTCCTAGAAATGAAGTAGGAGCCTAAAAGTTTCTATTGTTGTGCAGTACTAATTCAGTGCAGGGCACATCTGGGGGTTTTTAACCCAAATAAAATATTTTGGAGTAGGGAGGGAGGTCACAGCAGAGTGAGGGGGAACTCAGCAGCTTTGAGGAAGGGAACCTGGTTAAGGAAAAGAACTGGATTGATGCATCTTTCTGGCAGGATTTGCTAAGAGGAAGGAAGGAAAAATGTCTTTAACTCATCTCTTCTGGGACCCTTCTAACTCAGGATATTCTGTGATCTCTGCCTCATTAATGTTGGGCTTCTTCTAGCAAGTCTTTGTTAGAAACCTTCTCCTTCTTCCTGACCTGTTTGCTTCCTGAGGGGGTTTTGGGTTTGTTTTTTTTTGGGAGGGGGGGGAAAGTTCACCAATGTTCCAGAGGGCTCTGGAACACTCCCTAGAACCACAACCATCTTCCCTGAGAGAGAAAAGCCAAGGACAGCACACACCAGCTCCTGCAATTCCTTATTTTCCTGGCTATGCTGTTCCCACCACCAAATGCTGATGTGAAAGACATGAAAATGTTTCACTGAGGACATTGACACGTTCAGTGACACTGAGAAAATTCACAGTGACTCCCAGCTGTTTAGTCCAGAAAGATTCCCAGAGGAGCTATTTTGTTCTTCCCCACCGTAGTGGCTTTAAAAAGGTTTTTCTCTAGAAAGAATGGAGTGATATGTGGACAGAGAGCCAGAAGATGTGGAAAAGGAGAAGAGGAAGCTCCCTTTCTATGTAAAGGATTGTGGCTTAGAAAGGTCCCTATGAAACTTCTCCTCCCTGCCTTCCCGGTGTGTTTTCTCTGGTTTAATCCTTTGAACTCAATGTAGAACATGGCAATGACAAGATGAGCTGAGAAGCCTGGAAAAGGTTTAAGATGGTTTAAAATGGTTTAAAATGACTCCTCCTGATCACCAGGCTCAGTTAGGGCCGCTATAAGAAATCAGCTCTGCAGGTTTTCTTCAGGTATGACTGAAGTACCCCAAATGTTCCTCCTCCTGCTCCTCCTCCTGTCAGTAGAACAAGGGGAATCTGATGCTTCCTGAGGAATCCTGGAGGCACTGAAGGGGTTGTGTTGGTCACTCACTTCAAGAATACTCCCAAAAGTTTGAATTTATACCTGTTAAAGCATCTGCTTTTATGTGGCACATGAATTAGATGCTTTGAGTTTCTGTCTGTTTTTTAACCAGCAAGGAGCACTGTGAGCCATCCCAGTACCCAGTCTGGACATCAAAACAAATAGGGCAGAAAGGTAAAAATCCTACCTGTGGTTCCATATCCCCATACCAGTCCCACTGTTCACCTATGAGATAACACTTTGCTGTCTGCTCCTTGGATTTTTGGGTTTTGATTTTTTTTTTTTTTTTTTAATTCCTAAGCTTTTAAATCCATGACTAATCCACCTCTTTAGTGTTTGTCTCCTGGACTTTGGACTCCTGTGTGGGAAAGAACTGATGAGTCAAAATGATTTTAAGAGATAGCAGTGGCCATGGAAACAGAGTGAAATGAAAACACTGTAAAGGTGGAAGTGCAGAGCCTGAAGAGCTCTTCACAGAACCTGTGTTTTGTGTGGTTTAAAACTACTGGAAAATAGGAGCCACAATTAGGCAAGAGTGGATTGGATACAATGTGCAGTGCTCTAGCAAAGCAGCAATTAATCTGTTTCATAAATTACCACTGATTGCAGTTGATTCTTTCCCTGGTAATTTAAACTAAACTCAAGTTTGCTACTAATCTGCTCTAACTAAAATAGCAAATCTAAACTAAATTGTGGGCAGATGAGAGATGACAATGAGTGCTTTCAGCTGCAGTTCAGTATTTAGTAGCCTGAGACACTCCCTCGTTCAAAGATAACAACTCCAAATCCAGAAAAGGTTTTTGTTGGCTTTGCACTCAGGTAAGATCAAAGGTGTCAGGCTAGTCCTGGAGACCCAGAGCTCTGCCTGTTTGCAGAAGGGGTAAATCACTGGATAGTAGTAAAGTACTGCTCACCCCAAGAGGCTCATTCCATGCTGGCCTAGAGGTAACCTCTGCATTGATTAACAAAATATATTCTGAGACTGTTACTGAGGCCTTAGAGCTGATGTGAGCACTTTCCCCCAAACAGCACAGGAAGACCTTTGACTCACTGTTTAGCAAATCAATTATTTTCTAATGTCCAGTCTGTGCAATTACTGAGAAGCGAGAGCTGTGTCTTACTACCTGTCCCTCCTGCAATCCATTCCTTCCACAAACAGTATGGATTTGTTGAGGACAATCCTGCTTTGGGGATCTTTGTCTCCAGAGAGTGCTTTAACAAGCACAGACCGATTTCCGAATCACAGCCACAGTGCTTGCGCAGCTGCTTTTCTAACCAGGTATTCCAACCACAGTTACATCCCAAACCTTCCTGGTTTGCTTATGTTTGTATTTTGATCTTCAAATATCTGTCTTCACCAGTGGTTCGACCTGTGGTAAGAGTTTCACCTTCTAGGTGCTGATTCAGAGTAGGTGATGGTGTAGGCTGCTAGAGCAGCTTCTGGTTTCAGCTCAGTGAGGCTGATAACATCCATGACTTAGACAAGGCTTTGCTTTAGTTTCATTCCCATCCTTCCATACAAAGTTGTACTCCTTGAGAATGGAGACTTGGTGTGAAGACCTGACTAAAGCTCCTGCCCATTCAGCTGCAGAGTCTGCAAAGGCTGAGTCCATAAATCCTGAGCAACCTGAGTGGGCAAATGGGGCTGATTCCCGAGGAACCTTGGAACACGTTTGGACTATTTGCAAGATTTCCAACCTATCCTATTTTCTCCAGTACCCAAGGATGTGAAGAGCTTGAAAAATCAGGATAAAATTTGTTTCTAGTCAGAACCAAGTCGCAGGGAGCTCTTACCCAACATGTTCCTCTGCGTAGGAGCTTGGATCCTTTCCAGTGTTTTGTCAGCCAATATTTATGGTCTTCCAACCTCTTCCCCACGGCAGCTGGCTGAAGTTTGAAAGCAATTACAAGTCTGGGCTGATGTTAGTCAGTTTGTAGGAGGGAGTAACTAAGTGCTAACCCTAACAACAATTCCCTTGCTCTGCCTGGAAGGCTTAGTTGGGAGCAGACCCTTTTCCTCTGGGTTAAATCGCTCACCCAGCAGGAGCACCAGAAGGAATTTGAGTGCAGTTCTGAGGTGGAAAGAAGCTCTTTTGTCAAATTTCCGCCCCATATTTTCTTCTCCCAGAGTCTTTCAAAGCATCCAGCTCTCCCCTGTATATTTTTATCAAACCTTAGACACACCCTTTTCTGAAACAGCAGTCGACACTGCATTCTCTGAGAAATGTCCAACTAATGTCTTTGCCCAGCATGTCTCACAAATTACCCTCTCACCAGGCACACAGCAGCATTCCTGAATTCAGAACTGGGTTTCAAAGGAGTTTGCTATCGCCCCTTCATTTCAGAAGCCATTTGGATGTGTTTGACAGCCATGGCTGGGTTTGGATGGTTAGACAGGTTAAGAGTGTGTAGCAAACAACTCTTAACTTTTATTCTATTCACCTTCCCCTGTCACTTTTAAAAATCTGATTTCCTCTGTGTCAGTATTTCTCCTCCATAAGCAGAGTTTGCTCTGTAACAGGAAGAAGCTGTTACTGCTACACTGTGCAAAGCAACATTGATAAATCCATGCCAGAAGTGCCTTGAGACATTTCAAACCTTAAGACTGAAGCCCTCTCCTTTGCAAAACACAGCTCACATATGAGCAGCAAGACATATTTTGCTTCTCTCTTATGGCTCTTCATTTCTGAAATCAATATCAAATCAATAACAGAACAATCCTCTCTCCTACCCTAATTCCCTATGACGTGTCCTGCTCATTTCTCACAAGCTTTGGAGTGACTTCTGGAATAGAAACAGTTTTAAACTGAGGATCTGCATTCAGGATTTCATCCTGACTTCATTTTTAGTGCCTCTTTCCTGCAGTCTGATGGCAGTGTGAGAGCTGGTGGGTACCACTGCCTGCCCTGGTGGATCAGAAATTGCTCCTTTCTCTGACATCACCGTGTCATGGTCCTGGGAAAGAAGCTCAGCATGATTGCAGGGTAGGAAAAAAGCCCTGAAAAAAAAAAGAAAAAAGAGAAATTACATTGGTTTGAGGTTAAACTCATTTGTAGTCCAAAGATGCCCTGGGACTGACTGTCCTTTGCAGCAAGATGTGGAGGGGAAAGTCACGCACTAATCTGGCAGACAGAGGAACCCTGAGATGGTTTGTGATAACCAGACTGAAAAAAAGGGAGTGGAGCTGATGGAAGCTGGCCTGGAGATATGAAATTTTAATATCCCATGTGATTCCCATAAGTTCCTTCTCTTGGCTGCATTTTTTACATGCCTCTTGATTCTGTGCTGCATACACAGCTCCACATGCTCTACATAACTTATCCTGCAGCCTGAAATCACCCTGCAAGGAAAAATGAGCCCCCCCAAAACACTCACAGATGTAAAACTGCAGTCTGTAGTTTAAGGGTTTTGCACCAAGCTGCTGGGCCAGACCACCTTGCCTGGAAGCTGGGAAGCATTTTGTGATGTTTCATGCTGTGTGCTTTTCTTTTCCCTTGTTATGACCCTAAAGCTTCACATCTGGACCCCAGAGCACATCTGGATGCCTGTTTGTGTCCCACTGAGAAACACATTTTTCCCAGCTTTATTATGAACTCCTGCAGTGGACTGAAAGTGAGGAGTTGGTATTTTATGGTGGAGCTGACAAGAACTTCACAAATATTTTGGAGGCGTTTTTGGCCCAGGCAGTTTTTTTTTGCAGGTGACTTCTGAATGCTGCAGGGTCAGTCCCAGAGCACCCACCAAGGACTGCAGGGAATCCCTGTGAGCCCCAAACCTGCACTGTGCCAGGCTCCCAGACAGTGTTCCAGGTGGGGAACAGCATGGGTGAGGGTGATGTCATGTGGTTCAATCCTTCATGGAGCTTCTAAAGTGCTGGAGGACCAAATGAGTAATGAATTGTTAAAAATGGTTCATGTCAAGAGGTCACTGCTGCCTCTGCTGCTGCTGCAGGATGTGCCAGTGACTCAAAGAAAAGGCAAAAGGCTGATTTCTCTGAGTGAGCAGTGACTCATTGACATCTGCCTTTTTCTATTTATCCCTGTGAATTCTCTCATTGACTTGCAGATTTTCTTTTCCATTCTCTTTTACAGTAAGACTATTACTGTGCCAGTCTAATTTTGCTCCTTCTATAGGCAACTTTTTCCACTGCCCTCTTCCACGTCTTCCCTGGGAAGGATTTGCTGCTGGAGCTCCTTTTCAGAGGGGCTCTCTGAAGCCAGTCTGTCTGGGAGCACTGTTGCTGTGAGATCCTTCAGCACCAAAGTGCAAAGCATTTCACAGATGGCTTTTCTTAGGGGTGTTTGGAAGGTGGGGCCTATGGGAGAGGTAAATCTGAAGGAGCTGAGCTCCTGCACACCCCTCTCTGTCCCTGAAGGAGGTTTCCAGCCAGGCTGTCCAGCCCCAAGTGCTGCTGATGTTGCCAATTTGGTCAGATCTATCTTTAGCTTCCCCCTCTGTAGAAATCAGTTGGTTTTCATGTTTTATCAAAACACCCTGACTCAAAGTCAAGCCTGTGATTTTGGGTTTGTGTTCTTGGCTGCCAGCAGGGTGGATTTCTTTAACGACAATTCGGGTGCACGCAGTTGTGCTGTGGTGTTTTCCCCTTCCAAGAAATGCTGTGTGCAAGTGCTGGCAATGTCTCAGGGCTGACAAGGCAGTGTCTCTCCTTCCTCTGTGCCACTGTGGCCCAAATTATGGTGGGCAGTTCTCAGAAACCAAACTGCTCCAAGTCTGGGCACTGGTTGGGATTACACTCCTTAGGGCAGCTCTGAAAGTTTTCATTTGGACTTTTTTAGTGCTGATGTTTGTAATGAATTGGGGTAAAAAGGGTTTAAAGGATAGAACTGAAGCTTTAACTCAACAGTCTAATGCATAAAGTATCCTAGTCTGCATCCCCAGCACTTTCTGGACTCTAAGCTCCATGCAACTCAACTTTTCCAGACTCTTTACATTCCTTCACTCCCTTTTGTCTTGGTTGACTTTGGCCAGGGCCTCTCTTCACTTCCAGTTCCTTCATTTCAGACCCAAACCTCAGCCAGAGCTTTAAATGTTTTTTTTAGAGATGCTTATAGCTGTGGCCACAACAAGGAAATCATGATCTCCACTTAAATAATAATAATTTGACAATTCATCTCTATATTTTTAGACACCACAATGTAGCACAGGTTTGTGTGGGTGGGGGGCAGGCAGGGACTGTGGGGAAATGGAGGGCATGAAAGTCACAACCAGGGAGGAGTTTAAGCACATCCTGTCTAGCCATTTTTTGGTTATTCCCCAATAAAGGATATTTTTTCATTTTTCATCAAGGTTGGCAAGTTTAGGTAGCTCATCCTCAGAACTGATGGGTTTGTTTGTTTTTTTTTTTCCCAGGCTCCTTCTGACTCCTGCTCTCATGCCCATCCAAGTCCCCTTTGCATGGGGACCACTCTGTGGTTTTGGGAAGAGCAGGACAGCAATGGCTCAATTTCTGTCTGGGAGACAGAATCTGACCCATAATTTCCAGAGAAAAGTAATAACTTAAACTGTGGTTCTCTCTGCCATGATGCTTTCTTTCCTTTCACCAAGTGCTCTGTTATAACCGAATGTTATAAAATAGTTTTAGGATGTCACTTGGTGATTCAACACACTCACAGTTGAATCCATAAAAGAGAAGTGGGAGCAGGGCACGGCAAAGCCCTGTGATCTCAAAGACATATTTTTCAAATGTCGTAGAGCCATAGAATTGTTTAAGTTGGAAAAGACCTTCGAGATCATCAAATCCAACCGTTCCCCCAGCACTGCCAAGTCTACCACTAATCCCTGTCCCCAGGAGCAACATCTCCATGGCTTTCAGGCACCTCCAGGGCTGGTGACTCAAGCACTTTCCTGGGCCGTCTCTTCCAGAGTTGGACACTCCTTTTGTGAATAATTTTTTCCTACTCTAGTCCAGTGATTGGCTGTTGCTTGGTGAGATTTGAGGCTAACTGTGACATTTCGTTGTATCTGCATGGCAGCACCCACTGGCTGTGGGGTGGAGACCTCCAGGAAATGCCTCCAGTTATCCCAGGAACACACCCAGACTGCTTGTCAGGGTGACCCTTTTTAGAAAAGCTTAATTAACCTTGGTGCTGCTCACCTACATTAACCATATAACGAGGATGTGTCTGTATTGATAAGAATATTGTTAAAAAAGTGAAAATATTGCAATGTTGTTTGATTCAAAAAAATAATTCCAGAATTTACTTAGAGGTCATGTGGTGCTGGTCTTTGTCCTGCTTTTTTCATCCTTCTCAGCCTGAGATGTGAAAAGACAGGATTTTACCACTGCAAGTCACTTCACCCCTGTGGTGGAAGATGGAATGTCCTGCTTGAAAACTTTAGAAGTGCAACTGATTGAAACAATGACCAAACAAATTATCATATACAGCCAGGAATTCATAGAAGTTCCAAAAAGATAGAAAACTTAACCAGCATCTCTGATTTCCAGTGATTTTTTTGGAAGTTAATTCCTGTGCACTCAAATAAATATTTGGTCTTAGTGATCCAGAAAGGTCAACAAATCAGCTCCTGACATTCTGCAGGCATCAGCTGCCGTTCTGTGGAACCCTCTTTTTGTTCCAGAGTGGGGCTGTTATTTACTTGAGTGCTCCTGAAATGAGATACACCTGCTTTTCCTGGACTCCTCCCAGGGCCTTGGTACACATGGGAAAATCCATCTTCCATCTGCTGACTTCTGCTGCAGGTTTGCCTCTGCTCTTTAAGGCCTCTGTCTCAAACTCACAGCACCAGAGAAAGACCTGCTTCACAACGAAGTTTTCAGGAAGTGGTTCTGAGGAGGGGAAGTTGAGGAAATCCCAAAGAAATGGCTTGGTTATTCCCAGCAGGGACTGCTGGATGCGGCCACTTCATCCCTGAGCTCGCCCTGGTGAGCGCGGCTGCCTCCAAACCAAGGCTTACATAAAGCTTCCAAGGAGAATTAATTCATCCACTGCTCTGAACGACTTGTTTTGCTTCAGGAAAGATGACAACATCATGCAGAAATGTTCTCCTCTGAGCTGGTCCCAGGGATGAGCTGCTGGAAGGAATCAAACATTTACAGCTCCAGAGGGACAGAGAGGTTTGTGCGGGGTGAGAGCTGCGAACACTGCAGGCACTGCACACCCCTGAAATGAGGGCAGGTGTTTCTGGGGGATTCATGAGTTAAACGAGGGGCTTGGGCAGGAAAGATCTGGTGGGCTGAGGTTTTGCTTGGTGTAAAGCAGGGATGCTGTTCTGGGATTCTTCCCTGATGGCTCAGGGCTGGTCCAAGGGCAAGGGGTGAACAGACGAGGTAGAGGGATCTGGGACAGATTATCCAGCTCTCTGTTCATATGAGTCTTCTGCAAATGTTTTCAAACCTTTTTGATGTGACAAAACAAAGCTGGAAAGCCCAAACTTTATTTATTTTTTAAAAATATTATTTGCTTGTTTAATTCTTGGATTTTCTATGGGTCGGAATAAGCTGATTGATTCCCAGAGGTACCCTTTGCAGCACCTGGAATGTCAGAGATACCCACAAGTCAACTAAAAAAGCCATGCTCAATCAAGCAAGGCAGTTAAAGCAAATTAAACATGGAAAAAGCAACAAATTAATGTAAAAGTTTCTGGCTGGGGTTTGGAGAATATTTTGTACTTCCCCAGTAAACACTCCAATATAGACTTGGACCCAAAGTGTTCCTAGGCACTGGCCAAGCTGCCACAGTCTCTTTTAGTTTCCATGATCCATCTCCTTTGCAGCTAATCCAGAATGTACTCCTTGCTTTCCTGACAGCTCCATCACCTTTGGACTCCGAGTCTGTGGTTGCCATGTGTGCGCGTTTTCAACTTGCAGCAAAGGCACCAGGATTTGATATAACGCAGGAGGAGACACTTTTAATAAGATCCTTAATTGAGGCCTGTCCCTGTCAAGGCAACGTGAAAACAGATGCTAAGATTCCTCTGCTCCTTTCTAAAATCCTGAATCATGTCATTTTAACTAGGAATTTATTTTTTTTCTTCCAAAGGAAAGAAAAGTTAAAGGCGTCTTTTTATCTGATTGACTGTAAAAATAGGGATAGAACTGAGTAACAAAACTTGGTGCAATCTTTCAAATATGATCAAAATATATCAAACAGGGACTTATCTTGTCAGTAATCAAAACCCTAAAGCTTCTCTCTGTTAATCTAGTCCAATGTCAAAGGTAGCCAAGCTTGGTTTAGCTCATTAGAGATATTTTCTAAAACTTGGCTGGACTGCAAATGCCATGTGCAGGCAAATCAAGATCTGACAGCCAAGACAGTGCCAACTGCTTAGTTTTAGAATGATTAAACCTCTCTGCCCATGTCACTCGTCTGTCACCCTGTGCCTGGTGTGAATGGCATTCAATAACCTGCATTTTGTTATGGTGTTGCTGGAATTCAGGCTCTGAAAAGCTGCAAGTCACATTGTGTTTGCACACACTTTGAGTGTCCAGGGGATCTGAAAAACTCATTTCTCCCTCTTCTGCTTGGAAGGTTTCAGAACTCCTTTGGCTTTTGTGTTTGGAAGGGATTTAAGTCCCTGTGAACTCAGCCGAGGGACATCTGTGCCCTGGGTGTCTCTGTGGCTCCTCACTCAGCCTGCCCACCTGCCTGCTGAAGGTCCTCTCCTCTGAAATGGAGGGAGGTGCTGGACAGGGGTCCTGGGGCTGCTCTGAGACCTGTAGAGAGACTCCAAGCGCTCAAAAAATAAATCAAATTACACTGATAATGTGGCCTTCTGCCCAGGAGTAACTTCCCAAATCTCTGTGTTTAACCTGAGCTTTTTTCTAACAAATGACCACTGAGAAGTCACTGGTCCTGTGAAGAAATGTGTTTTGGTGTAGAGTGGAACAGGAACTCAAGGTACAGTTTCCTTCTCTCTGAGGAGGGTGAGTCAAAAATGCAGATTCTCCTCCTCTGTTCACAGGTAATGTATCAGAATCATTTAGGTTGGAAAGGACCTTTAAAATCAACGTGTCCAGCTGGTGAGGCTCATCTTAACTCTTCAAATTCTGTTCTCTCCTGGCAAGGCCTGATGGAGCCTGTATAAACTGGAGTCTTTGAGTCTATAAACTATCTCCCAGAACCATATAAATCACATACTGAAAGACCAATAGTCATAACCAGACCATAGTTATGACTATGGAAGAATTGAAATGTGAGGTTCACACCGCACAATCCAGCTGGTCACAAACAGATCTCACCTCCCTGGAATTATACAACATATACTGAGCTCATGTAGAAGTTGAGGTGGCGTCAAAGTTCAGGTCTGGATGTGAAATCCTGCCCAACCTTTGATGTACTTTGGAATCCCTGCAGCACCAGGTACTCTGGGGCTGGATTTAGGCAGGAAAAAATGGCCCAGTTGCCTGATTCTGGTCCCTGTGAGACTCTGGGCACAGAGTCCCCATCCTTCAGCTGCCACGTCGGTCTCTCCTCCAGCCCAGTGGCTTCGATTCACACCACTGGCACTGCAGAAAGCACATTCAAACCTCACCACAATGATTTGTTTTCCTTCATTCAGTCTTGTTTTTCCCAGTTTTATCAGTGCCAAGCAGGACCAGCCCTTCGAAGATTTCCTTTGAAAACCTTTTGATTGTGAGTGTTGGGTGTCCCCTCCAGAGCTGCCCACGGAGCACTGTGCAGGGCCAGCCCTGCCAAAACCCTCTGAGAAACTGCTCTTCCCTTCCCTAACTCCTCACACTGCCTTTTGAGGCTGGCTATTTAGAGATCTGCAGGGAAGAACAGATGGAATAAATCATCTGCTGGTAGCCAAGTGACTGAACCACTTCTGGGAAACGCTGTGTCTCTCTGCACTGAGTTTGTGTGAGAGGTGCCCAGGAGTCACTCCGGTGTCAGGAGCAATTTGCTCTGCAAAGTGCTGTAAATCTCAGGGTCTCTTGTGCTTCCAGGAAGGCTCCCCAGCAGAGAGGCCTGGATCTTGCTCACAGGGAGTTTGCAGCCAGCTCTCCTCCAACCCCGCACCCGTCGGAGCAGCCAGGAATGAGGCCAGCCCCACCATCCATAGATCACCTCTGCGGATGTGGAAAACAAGCAGGGGGAAAAGGGGGAGGCACGCATTAAATCTCACAAGTACCATTTTGTTTTCCCTTCCTCCTTCTCTTCCATCCTCCTTCCAACCCCCTGCTTTTTTTTTTTTTTTTTTTTTTTCAGTAGCTGATGGGGATGGTAAAATTCCAGGGGGCCAAGACAAACTGTTAAACATTGTGATTTCTAATGGTTCCTCTTGAAAATTGCTGACAGATGCTGGTCCTGAGATCAGAACAGTAGAGGCTGCCAGCATGAGGCGTGGGGCCAGCCATTGATTCCCTCCTCTAACAGTGAAATCTAAATCTATGCTAACTCTCCAGGCAGACACCATGTGCCACTTTTCTCAGAGTTTCTCCTTGTCTTCCCTCTTTTTTCCTATTCCCCTTCCTTCTTCATAGACTTGACCCTTTCCTCTCCATTTCATAATTTTAGTTCATAACTTTATGTGTCCTCCCCTGGCCCCTTCTTTCCTTCCCTGCTCCTTTTTGCTGTCTTGCTCCTGGATCTATGGATGCTTGCCCAGCTACGACTTAGAGAAAGAGGAGTGCAGGAATTTGACTGATGCAGCAAGTTTCCCTTCTTTTTGGAGCCTCCAACTCACAAGACAGCTTATTTGTGTCTCAAAATACTAGCTGGATAAAGCCAAGGATGGAGATGGGATGGGGCTGGGGTTAGTCGGGGTCTTGCAGGAGGAGATGGAGGGAAGCTGCCAGCTCAGGGCAGGAATGTTTCTGATTCCAGCCAGATGTGGAGCTGTGTTTGTGCACTCTGTGCATCCATAATGTGCCCCAGCACCTGACATAGCAGTCTGGGCCTTTTCCTCACTTAATACCAGCTCCCTGCGACAGAATGTCCCCCAGTGGAAGTTTTGCAAAAGGAAGAGATTAGCCACGGTTTCAGTTTAGCTGGTGAAGCTTGGAAAAGCACTGACACAGCCTCAGACATTGTCAGGAGTTTAAGGAACAATAAAAGGCCCAGGGCTGTGGAGGAGGGGAGGTATTTGTCCCTAGAAAGGTTCATGACTTTTGGATGGAATTGGAAACGGCTGTTCTGCAAGGCACACATTTCTGGCATTGTGCAGAGCTTGGTCCCAAATTTACCTCTCCTCTCCTGTGCCTGCTGTGAGTGGGAAAGCACCAGAGGTGCAGGGAGGAGTACCCTGGAACTGGGTCTGAGGTCTTAAGTTCAAATAAATGGGGACAGTCAGGGGCCAAGATCTCCTTCTTTGGTTACTTCTGTATGAGTGTTAAAGCTGTGGTGAGGTGTTTGTGTTGGGCGTAGGGGGGAAATCCTCCCTGAGAAGATGCTGCAGCACTGAGCAGGTGAGAGGCTGTGCCATCACTGTCCCCAGGGCTCTCAGCCTTGGCTGCCCTGACCTAGTTCTAGCAATAATCCAGCAGCTGAATGTGGGCTTGGATCAGGAGCCTTCACAAATCCTTTCCAGCTATCACTCCTGTGATGGTCAGTGCCAGCTGGCCAGGCCAAGGTGTAAGGACCAGGAGGCAGAGCTCTTTCCCTGAACAGTGAGTATCACAATGAGGCACCCGACAGGGTACCCTGCTCCAACAACCTCATCACCACAACAGCGATGGCTGTTCTTTATCTTTGATCTTCAACGGCACTGTCAATAAACCTTCAGAGAATTCTGGGCTAGAAATGACCCACTCAGAGCTGTGCTGCTCTTCCTAACTTTCCTCTCACAGCAATTCATGCATGGAAAGACATTTTATCCCCTTTCCTGCCTGCAAGGCACTCCAGTGTCCCCTGTCCTGCTTCTCCAGCAAACAAATGTTGCAGATCCAGCTGTGCCAGAGATGTGAATGCCCAGCTCCTCGGCTGGCAGCATGAATGGTCAGGCTTGGAGAGTTTCTCTGTCTTGTTAGTGGCTGTCAGCGCCACTAAGGGAATGCAGCCACGGGAGATTAATGGGTGTGATCCTAAAGGAATTCTTTCTTCTGGCTGCTGATGGGCCACAATTAGCACTTCCATCTCTAAGCTGGTACTTGCTTTCTCACTAATACAACGATTGCTGAGGATTTCCTCCTGGAGAGAGCGGAGTAAGGGAGGCTGTGGTGATGGATGGGCTGAGCAGAGGCAGGGCCTGGGAGCCCTTCAGATTCTGCATCCCTCATGTCACCACGTCCTCACTGCTGCTGGGCTTTAGGGCACTGCCAACACGCGGCTGCAGACAGGGAGCTCTGGGCACCTCCAAACGTCCAGGGCCCACAAAGCACATCAGCATGTCATAAATATGTCTGTTATTATAAGGATTTCAGGAAAATTAATCCACGACCATCAGAGATTTATGTCCAAAAAGGAGACAGAGGAGTCCCTTTACTTTATTCCAATAAAGGGAGAGGCCATGGGGCATTCCCCTGGGATCTCCCAAAGTTCCAGAGGATGCAGCCTCCCTTTTATCCCAATTTCCTGGCCGCATTTCCCTTATCACTTTTCCCATTGGCTGAGGTACTTGAGATGCACAGACTTCCTAGAACGCCTGATTCCTAAAAATTCCCCTTTAATGTATAACCCTCCCTTTTAATTCTTAACTTTTACGGAATTTATGTTTTCTTCCCCATTGTTTCTTTCATCTTTCAATATTCAATTTTATTCATCAGCAAATCTACGGTTTGTTTGTAAAAGCAAATGTCTTTTACCCACTCATCAATCAGTGGAATCCTAGCATTGTTTCTCCTATCTCTTGGTGCTAATCCTGTCTATCAGTAGACCCACAGTTTGTTTGTAAAGACACAACCCTCATTCCTCTCAAGTACGTGGCATATTGATGGCTTTTCACAAGTATTGAGATGAATGCTATATGTATAATGTTAAAATGGCTTTGCTGTATGAATACAGTTTTTATTTCTGCTATTAACAAAAGTTAGGCATGGTGGTAATGGTTGATGTCGTGTGCTTGTTTGGGATAACACCAGTGAACAGATGATGGGGACCCTGCTGCTGACACACCAATTACCAACACTCACCGGGCCTGGAAAGTACAGCCAACCCCAAACTAAAGGAGATAAGAAGAGAGGTGGAAACCACAAAACTAAGAAACACATGTGCTCTAAAAAGACAGACCCAAGGAGTGGCCATGATAAACAGTTTTGAGAATATGCAAAATTCTTCTAGGAAAAGTTTGAATACACATGACTGCTATGAATATGCCACAGGCTGATGCAATAGAAAAAGTATTTAAAGAGTGTTCCCTAGATAGGTAGTGTGCTCCTGGCTGGCCATATTAACCCTCTGCTTAGTTTCTGTCTCCTATTGTCTTTTTATTAAAACCTTTTAAAAATTTACCAGGGACGTGAACCCCGTTTTTCACAAGCACAGCAGCCAAGGAGGAGTTTGAGCATCAACATCCACAGGATAGGCTCTGCATCCTCTCCTGGAGGATCATAACCAAGTTTTAAAAGAGAATCTCATCTCCAAAATGAGGATGTACAACACTAACACCCTCGTGTCTCAGGGCTCCAAAGCATGAGAGACACCAGATGATGCAGGGTGTGTCCTGTTGTTGGAGAACACAGTGAAATACAGAATTATCTTCATCCTACCCAGACAGGTTATGGATGGTCCAGACCCAAATTGTCCAAGGGCAGACTGGATGGGACCCTGAGCAATTTGATCTGGGTGGCCTCCCTGCCCCTGGCTGGGGTTGGAAGGGGGTGATCTTTATGAATCATTCCAACCCAAACCCTCCTGTGATTCAAATTGCACCATCACCGCTGTGGAAGGCAAGTTCTGCATTTTTAAAAAGGAGAGTGTGAGAGAAGAGGCAGCTACACAGGGCATCCCCGTGAGTGGTTGAACAAAGAAATTCAAGCAACTGACTCACTGACTTGAGTTTGTTTTCACTACAGACTTCCAGCACTGGGCAGCAGGGGAGAGCCTGCCATCCTGCCTTTTCCAAATTGTGAGTGAAATCTAATTCTCTCCCAGTTTCATGGGGACCAGGTTCATCCTGTCACATGAAACAAAACAAGCAGGAAAAGCTGTGTATGCTCTGAGTGAGCATTCTTTGTCCTTCAATGCTGTTTTACCTGTGACAGGTGTTGGTATGGTGTTATTGTCTCTCTTCTGCAGAAAATATAACTTTTTGAGGTCGCTCAGAGTGTGGCAGTCACAGATTATTTTGCTCTAAACCAGAAGGAATTCTGTTACTTCAACTCATAGGCTCCCAGCCACAGATGGGCAGTTAATACTTAATGACAGAAACATGATTTGAGTCTTCCAGCTATTAAAATCCAAGTGCTATTCAGAGACTGAAAGCACTTGCCTTGCCTGTAAGACATGATGAAAACATATCAGTTGAGTAATTTAATTCAGTAGGAACAGCAGTGAAATAGCAGTGAAATATACAAAGAAATTCATTGCACTTTGATATTTTTGGCAAAATACAGGGTGTGTGTAATTGTGTTTTTCATCGCTGAGTTCACTGCCTGAACATAATGAATAAATAATGTAAGAGGAAGTGAAATACAGTTATATATTTCTCTAAATGTCTCTGTTATTACTATTTATTATTTATTGTGCTGTAACACCTAAAAAAACCCTCAGGAATTGCACTTCTGTTGTTTCAGGCACTGTACCCACACAGAATGTCTGAAACACACTTTGTGTTGACACCTTAAGACCTGAGGAGTTCTTGGACTGGTATGATGATTGTTCTCCCTTTTGTGCCTTTTTTGGGGTTATCTAAAAACAGAGGCCAGGCAGAATTTAGGGAATAAAAAGCAGTCCTATTTCTCGAAGGGCCTTCAGGTACATTTTGGGCAGACAAAGCCCCCCAGGGGCTACACCCAAAATGGACCATGGGTCATGGGTTTCACACTTTGATAAGTTTAATTCATTTGTATTTTGGGGGTTAATCTCCCACTTACAGCTCCAGGTAATGAAGTCATTCACCCCCAGTTTGCTCCCCCAACTCACTTTTGTTTCCATCTCTGGGGCCCTGAGGCAGGGAGGGGTCCTTGATTCCTGGAGAGGAATTGCTGGGTCTGCCCCAAATGGGACAGCAGCAGCTCCCACTGCACACGGAGCTCCAAGTTATACACTAAAGAACTGCAGGAGTACAAATGGATGAAAGCATAAAAGCTGAAATCCTAAAGTGTTCTCTGTGCTGGGAATGCTCCCTGTGAGATCCATGGTCTGTGCCTGGCCATGGGATGCAGGGTCTGGGTGTGCACCGACAGGACATTCATCATTCTGTGATGAATGTCCTGCATCAGCTACAGGTGGCACAAGTTCCAGACCCTCTACTGAGGCCAAATTCTCCAGGCACAAGCAGGAGGATTGAAATATGAAGAGAAAATGTAACCCTGAAAAGCAAATCACACAAATGGGGGAGGTGTGAAATCCGTGGGGTTTTTATTTTCCTGCTGCTCTGAGTCTTGGCCAAGAGCCATGCAGAATTCACAGGGTCCACCTAGGGAGCTCCTACAAGAGGAGGAACAACATCCGGTGTTTTTTTCTTTGGAATGTTTTGTTTTCTGCCTGGAGATGCGCCTGTGGCAGACCAAGCTGCGATGGGAGAGAGATGGGCAAGAAAGACAGGTCCAGAATACATAAATAACCATGGCAGGGCCTCTACAGGGCAAAATTACTTTGCGCAGGGGAAGGAGAAAATGGGGTGGGAAAACCCCTGCAGGTTAAACTCCAGGAGATTGCCTGTGCTAAGGATGACCCATTATTAACAAGACTTGTCAAAAATAAACCCCTTCCCTCTCATGCAGCATTGAAAACACAATGGCTGTTAAAGGAGATGGAGCCAAAATGCTTTCAGTATCTATTATAGAAAATGTAGGAGTCCCCTGAGCAAGAAATTATTGGGAAAGAAATAGGAAAGGTTTGGCTTTTGCTTACCCAGCAATCAGGGAGTTCTGCAAGTGGAGAGTACCATGCAAGAACTCCTTGCTGGCATCTGTCACCGACAAATGGGAGCCACCAATGTCCCCAGAGCTCACAGTGCTGCCGTGCTCCAGAGCAAGGCCTGCCCAGAGGTGGTTTGGCTGAGGAATCCCACGGGTGAGCTGAGCAGCAGCCTTGGGGCTGATTCCTGCTCCTGTCCCTGCCACTGAGCAGCCCTGAGTGTGTGCTGCTGTGTGTGCAGACATCCTGTCCTCCCTTCCCTCTCCCAGGTTTCCCCTGCCTTTGCTCCCAGCTCCAGATGGAAGTTTTGAAAGGCAGCTCCGAGGAAATGGTGTTAATGTCACTCACACCCCGATGATGCCACAGTGTGGCTGCATCCCTTCGGTGCCCGGCAATAAACTGCGTTTCTTGTCCCCTCGGGGTCTGCAAGGCACAGCCCAGAGCATTGCCAGCCTCAGGCTTGGGTTTCTCCACATGGAAACTGAAGCTGGAAGGGCTGAGCGGGGTCGAGGCTGGGCTCATCACAAAGTGGGAGCTTTGCCAGGGCTCACACTCAGCGCCAGGAGCGTTCCTGGATCCTGCAGCACTGCCTGGCTTATTACCACGGCCCCATAAAACTGTTAGTTGCATCAAGCACCTTCTGAATTCACACCTGAGTCCTGGTGAGGGACTAAAATATCCAGTGTAGTGATATGAGAGGGATTCCTCAGGTTTCTGGGTTGCAGGACAGTCTGGATGAAGCTTGCAGAGGTGAACTCTGTGTGAGTTCACTTGGTTTTGGTGCTGATGGGATTTTAAAAATCCCACTAAAATACTGAACACCCCTCCCACCCCCAATATTTTGAAGGTAAACAAAATAACCCCCCAAAAAAAGAAAAAGAAGAAAAAAAAAAGTTTTACATTAAAAAAAAAAAAATTGTATTTCCCTCTTTCTAGTAATCTCTTTTAAGGGCTGTCTCACAAAACACTGTGGCTCATGATCTCCATTTAATTTATCAGGTATTTTAACTAGTAACCTAATATCCCACAAACACCCTCTGGTTGTTTCCTTTCTTTCTTAGAGCTGCCAGGTGAAGGGGGCTGTTTCACTGGTCGTGGTGCTTGGAAAGAGCCTGTTCAACTCTAGATTTCACTGGAGATTTAGGTGACTTCAGTAATGCTCAGGCATTACTCAGTGCTGAGCTGAGGCATATTTCCATGGGAATGAGGTGCTTAAATTCCTTGCAAGGGAGAAAACTTCAGGATGAGCCTGGCCTCATGTGCTGTAGCAGGCGAGTGGCTGAGGTAACCCTTGTGGGTCACCTTCCACTGAGGAGCACAGATCAGCCAACACAGCAATTTGTTGATGTGTCTGAGCCCTTGGATTGGTGATTTCTCTGTTTCCTACTGGCAAAATGAAGATTTCCTATAATTTCCTCAGAACTAAGATGAAGTTCATAAGTCTGACTTGCGTTAAAGAAATAGAGGGATATGTAACAAGTGTCAATAATGCAACACCAGAGGGGGTGGGTGGGTGATTTATTTTGTGTGATTTGGTGCTGAAAGTTGGGGCCACGCGTTCATCTGGAGAGAAAAGCTTTTCTTGTTCATAATTAGTGATTTTCTAAAGATTACCAGATCTGCCTAGCACCTTTTGGAGATAGATGAATAATTCCCTTACAGAATGAGAAGACAAGTGATTTATGCTTGCTGTTTCCCTCTTAACACCTCGTTCTGTGCTGGTAAAGGTTTAGAAAAGTGAGGGATGCCCTCCAGAGTCAGCCACAACTCCAGAAAAGGCTCAGCTTTGGGTAGTTCAGCTTTTTCCCAAATTCCTGCTTTCAAAGAGCCCCTTGGGGAGGCAGCAGCTGAGGGGGGGGGGGGGAGGCCCCCCCC
>VWZN01006333.1:90997-117811 GCA_013396955.1 Regulus satrapa | reverse complement strand
CTCACACCTTTCAGGAGGAGCTGGGGGCTCCTCAATCCTCAGCCAGAGAAGGGAGATCCAAGGAGTAACCAAACACAGAGCTCAGAGGGGCAGAAAGGGAGTGTGGGGTGAGCCAGGCCATGGGGGAGGTTTGTTTGTCATTTCTGGGCCAGCACAGAGGTGCTGCAGGTGTGGTGGCCAAAGGTGAGATGCTGCAGGACCACAGTGCTAGATCAGGTGGGGAATTGATAATTGTAGATGTAGAGACAGCTTGTGTCCTCCTTGCATCACTGGCAGGGTTCAAATCTGTCTGAACAGGCCCTGCTTTGCTGAATCACTGAAGAAATTGTCCAAAAGTTGTGTGATTGTCGGTGCCAGAGGCAGCCAGGAGCTGCCCCTGCATCCCTGGCAGTCCAAGGCTGGAGCACCTGGGGCACCTGGGACAGTGGAAGATGTCCCTGCCCATGGCAGAGATGGGACTAAAGGATCTTTGAGGTGCCTTCCAACAGGAACCATTCTGTGACTGTCCAGTTCAGAGCCTTTTAATAGCAGCCCTTTGATGGCTCCTCTGGCTCTTCTCTTCACACACAGTCCCCCAGCCATCAGGACTCTCCCTTTTGTTATTGCCCTGGAAGAGCCCTCCTCTTTCCCAGCGTGTGTCTGAGGCAGAGCTGGGCACCAGGACAGTGTCATGGCTGTGGGGACCACGCCGGCTAGTGCCTGCTGCACGAAATGCACCCTTCCCTCCCAGCTGCATCCAGTGCATCTTTCTTTCCCTCCCAGCTGAATCCAGNCCGTGCACCCTTCCCTCCCAGCTGCATCCAGTGCATCTTTCCCTCCCAGCTGCATCCAGTGCATCTTTCTTTCCCTCCCAGCTGAATCCAGTGCACCCTTTCCTCCCAGCTGAATCCCTCCCTCACCCCGTGTCCAGTGTCCCACGCTGCTGCTTTTGTGCGACTGGAGAGGAGAAAATCAGCGAGTAAATCACAGGAATTAAGGATGTCTCCAGAGCAGATGGATCCTGTTAAGATGAGCCTGCAGTAGTTTTCCAGTGCTTGGGACAAAGTTTGGAGCAGTTGGAGTTGCAGGCGTGTGTTGATGTGGCAGTCACACAGAGCATGGCAAGTGTCAGGGAAGAGCCAGACCAAGGCTAGGAAAGAGAGAACATATTGTTCTATTTATTCATAATCTTCAGATTAGGAATAAATCCGTTTAGACAGACAGATCAAAATATTACCCCCAGATTTAGAGCACAACAACAAAACAAAAACAGAAACAAAAACAACCTGACAAAATCCCCAACTCAGCTTTTTTTTTTTCTTTTTTTTTTTTTTCCTGTCCCCACAGCTTTTGACATTCTCTGAAAATAAAAACCACTTCCCCAGCCTCTGTACAATCAAATATTGCCAAAGTGCCTCTGGGAGGATCCTTTGGAGATTCTGTAGTTTTTCAGCTACCAATCATTTCGCTGAATTTCCCTAGAGCTCAGTTTTGGGTCAGTTTGACAGCTTGAACATGGTGCTCTGCTGCCCATCTACACCTCAATGGCTCTATTGTATCAGCTTATCTCAGTTTTATAACAGTTATAGCCACTTTATTAACAGTTCATCTTCTTTTATAAAAGTTTATATCCTCTCCTGATGGAATGAGAATGCATTCACTCCTGTCTGAATTTGAAAAAAAACAACCAAAAACCAAAGAAATAATAGGATTCAAAATGTTAATCAAGTGGAGAATTCCTTCATTTCATTCTGTGGTCCTTAACTGGGGGAACCTCTCCTTAAACAAACACCCTGTGGGTGAGTGGAAGGTGTCCCTGCCCTGTCCAGGGGGTGGAATGAGCTGATCCCCTAGGTCCCTCCAACACAAACCTTTCCAAGATTCTGTGGAGTGTCAGCACAAGGCCCTGGAGATGAGCACAGAGAGTTTGGCCAGGGCTGGAGCTCTCCCTGCTCCTGTGTGTGCTCCCACAGCCACTGTTTGTTGCTCTGCTTGTTTGGGTATTCCAGCTCAGCCCCGCACTCCAGCTCATCCACTGAACAACAATTTTTAGCCTCAGCTGGAAGACGAGTCCAAGAGTTGAATCAGAAGGAGAAAAATAATGCTCAGAGAGTAACTCCAGGGAATGCTGGACATGCCAGAGATCAGAGGGAGCTCCACAAGAGTTTAAGAAGCACAGAAGATATGACAGCTCTGGATAGCAGAATTTCAAATAACCTTTCTGGCAAAAAGCAGCTGTCAAAACTCTTCAGCACACATTTTGAAATCTTCCACACAGATCTCACTTTTCTGCCAAGACAAACTTTCTGTCTTTGAGCAGAGGGAGTTTTGAAGGTGCCCATCATTCAGTTATTGTGATTGATTCCCACCTCACCCAGGGCACCGTGCCCTTGGCTTTTGTTGTACCATGGTGACAGGCAGAGCAGATAAGGCAGCAGAGGATCTGTCAGTGTCTCCCGCGGGACAGACTTCATCCTGCTCCTTGTGCACGAGTGGAGCCACAGCAGGACCAACAGGATGATTCAGTTCCTCTGTACGGCACTGGTGGTGAAAACCTAAAAAAAAAAATCATGTTTATTAAACATTTTCCTTCTAACTCCGGTTGATCTAATTAATTACATGATTCCTCCCCACCAATCTGCCTCTGTGATGTCTTGTGTCATCACATCTCCAAAAGCTATGCTACTGTGACATCATTCTAGCTCTGCAGGAAATACAAAAAACTTGTAAAGAAAGGTACAGATGTTACATGAGGGCTAAGAAAATGCTTTCGAACAAGAACATATATTTATATATTTAATGAATATTTACATATTGAATTAATAAAAGAAAATATTGAGAGGTGAAATAAATATGTAAGTATATTACTGGCAGATGGAAAAAATAAAATACTGAGCTATGGGGAGCTTCTCAGCTATCCAGCAAAGCAAGACAGAGCAGATAGATCTGAAGCTGAATCAATTTGAGAAATTCTGTTTTTTGGATTTGTTTATATGCAAAGTCTTTCTGGAAGAGACATTTCAGGCAAGCACAAATTGTTTTATTCGGAATAATGAGATGAAATGAAGTGCCTAGCCCCTGTGAAGTGTGGGAGTAGGTGATGCAGAGATGCCTCTGGTCACCAGGGCTTTGTGGGTGCCCCCAGCACAGAGAGTGACAGTGGGGGCAGAGGCTGAGTGACGACCCTGAGGTCCCACAGTGCAGGAGGAACCAAAACCTCTCTCTGCTCCTGTCTGACTCCCCTGCCTGCTGCCCTGGCTTTCCAAACTGATGCCTTGGAAGGCTGACCTGGAGCAGAGACCGGACAGGGTAAAAGGATAAAATCGGGATTTATTGAAAGGCCTCTGTGGATACACCTTGGGCAGTGCAAGAGCCCAGGCAGGGCTGCACCCAAATGAACTCAAAATGGTCACAAAATGGACAACTGCTCACGAGGTCTCACACTGCTATAAGTTTTGGTCTGTTAGCATACTGGAGCTGATTGTCCAATTAAACTTCAGGTTATGGAGCTCCATCCTCCTTGTTTTTCTCTCTTCACCATTGTTTGTGCTCTTGGGTCTGAAATCAGCATCAGTGGTCCTTGGTCCCAAGCTAGGGAAGGAATTGTTTTGTCCACTCACTCTGTGAAGAGAGTTTAGCACCACTTCATATGCAGCACAGAATCACACACTAAAACAGCACAGAATCTGGAAAATATAAAAGCTAAAACTTAAGGCATCAAAACTGCATCTTCTCCTCCACACATCCTGCTGGGACACTGAAAAAGGAGAGGCAGCGAAAGGGATCAGCCAGAAGGACTGAGGAAGTTTCCTGCTCACCTGATGATTTTTTGCCATCCTGTCCTGGTAATGAGTGGGAAATTCAGAGTATTGAGCTGATCATCACATCACGGGTGGCTGGAAGGTCAGCTGGGACTCCTGCAGCTCTGCACCCCTGACTGCCCAGTGACCCTCACAGAGCTTGGGCTGTCCTGGCTGCCTCAGGGCAACACGAGCTGCACACAGCACCTCTGAGTCTTTATTCACACACTGGGGAAACTGAGGCATGGGACGACGTCTGGCCTCTCTGAGCTGTTACAGCAGGTCCTCCCCAGATCTACACACAACTTCCTTCACATGGACCTTTCTGGAATGTCTTCTAACTTCTGATCCTGACGGGAAATCTGGGACTTCCTCAGCAAGAAACATTGGACTTGATGATTGTGAAAGCCTTTCCCAACCTAGCTCATTCTGTGATTAGCTCATTCTGTAAAAGGAGGAATGGAGTTGAGAACAGGAGAGTGAGACTTTTACAAGCCACCATGATTGAGGACCTGGGATTAGTTTGCAGTGAGTTTGTGGATGACTTAAGCCAGTTCTATTTTCTTTGCAGCTATTTCCCATATCTCACAAATGAAAGCTGCCAGACACGCCTGACAAATGAAGTTCCAGTGCCAAATAATATGTAGTAAATAATCACCTCAGCATTAATCCTTTTCTGTTAGGCTGAAAGGCACTTTCTTTTTCTTGTTTTAAAGTTAATTGATGCTTAGAATTTTATGCATTTTAACTTTTCAAAGGACCAGGCTCTGTCACAGCCCGTAGAATTATGTAATAGAATCATGGAATGGTTGGGTTAGAAGGATTTTCAAGCCCATCTCATTCCACCCCTGCCATGGCAGGGACACCTCCCACTGTCCCAGACTGCTCCAAGATCCACCCAGCCTGGCCCTGGACACTGCCAAGGATCCAGGGGCAGCCACAGCCCTGTGCCAGGGTCTGCCCACCCTCCCAGGGGAGAATCCCTCTGCTTTGCCCCGTGTTTCCACTCTCAGTCTCCACAACTTCCCAACTGAAGGCCAGGCCTCAGTTCTGGGAATGGAAAGCACAGACAGAGAGCAGCCCTGGTGAACTGGGCTGAAAATTGACCTTTTTGTGGGAGTTTTGCCGCCTGTTCCTTGCTTTGCTGGGCCAGGGGCTGAGCACTGCCAGCCACATCCCAGCTCCACAGGGTCCTTTTCCTGAGTTCCTCACAGAAGACTATAAATAGTGAATAGTTTTGACTCCGTGTCCTGCACAACGATATTCACCAAACAGTTTCTCAAAAGATGCTTCAAAGCCTGACAGGCATCACCAGAGCTGATGTTTTCTTTCCATTTCTTTTTGTAAACTGACTTAAGGCCAATATCAATATTTATCTAGAGCGAGGGAAGTGTTTTGCTGCCAGGAATTTGAGTGCACTGTTTTCTTCTGACTATAAATGGGGCAATTACTAATGAAGATATTTCTAAAATGAATGAGTGGAACATTAATTTCCCTTTAGTCCCAGCCTCAAGTCACCCCACAAATAACCCTTTCTGAGTTTTGATCTCATGGTTAAGTTGCAGGTTCCATTAAAAAAATGCAATTTTACAAAGATATTCTGGGTATTGCTGTCCTTCAGCTTTGGTTGTTTTGTCCATGTTAACTGTTGTTGCTGGGTTTGTTTCTTCTGTGTTCTTCACTTAGAGCAACAGAAAAATTATTATTTTTTAAAATTATAGATCATAGGAAAATCTGGAAGGTACCTTAAGGAATGGTTTAACCAGGCCCATGGCCAGGGCTGGATTTGTTATATCTGAACTGTTTTCTGATAACAGCCCAACCTGCTCGGAAACTGCAACCTTGGCAAATCTACAGCTTCCCTAAATTATTCAGGAAACACTTTATTCCTTTCTTTTTGGAATTCCCTTCCACATATTTGAGCACTCTTATCTCATCTTCCCCTTTGCCTCTTCCTGGCTTAAATTGACCAAGTCTCTTCCATCTTTCATCACAGGTCACATTCTCCAGAGCTCCTCTCTGCTTTGGAGCTTTTCCAGCTGATTTTCCTGTCTTCTGTGAGGAGTTCTGCCAGCTGGAGTGGTGTGAGCAGCATGGCAGGTGATGCATCCACTCCCACAAAGCAGTCAGGAGATCTCAAACAGGGGCTGATGCCTGCATGGCGTGGCTCCTGTCCCCTGGTGACTGTCCCTGTGCAGTGCCCTCGTGGGCCAGGTGACACCAACAGCCCCAGGGAGCCCTGTGTCCCTCTGCTCCTGCATTTGGGCCACCTGTGCTGACTCATTTCATACAGAGGGAGGTGGGCTGGGCTCCAAACCTGCTCCTTTGTAGCCATCCATCACTATCAACCCACCTCGCCAAACCCAGATGTTCTTTGATGATAGCTCATGGCCCTGGGGAGGAGACAATTGGAAGCAAAAATGGAGAGAAGGAGGCGTTTCATTAATTATCCCATAGCAACTTGCTAGGAGGCTGGATATTTTCCTAAACTCCCGAGCCGTTTGGTGCACACATCCTCCCCCACATTTTTGTCTGCTTGGTCCATAATTTCCACCCCTCTGCTGAACTCTTGGTGCTGCCAGTTGCCGAGGTAAGATCCTGCAAATCCTCCCTGGCTGCTGAAATCGGGGTCAATCCTATGAATCACTCGGGCTCGGAGCAGCTATCCCATGCCAAGCTGCTGGCGGTGGATAGACTTTAATGGAAGCTGTGACTCCACATATTTACATGTATAGATCAGTCTCCAGCTGGGGAAGGATTCCCTCTTCTCTATCAGCTCAGCTGGGGCTGTGATCTCAGCACGTTTTGCTTTCTCATGGACCACCTCCAAGCCAGTCCCGGGTTTCTGAGGGAAGCGGTGCTATAGGGATTGCCCTCCTCCATCCCAGCTCCCCGGCCAGTCCCTTCCTGTAAAGTTTGCACCGGGTCCCTATAAACCACCCTGCTCGTGGCAGGGGATTGGGGCCAGGTCCCTCACCACCAGTATCCCAGATCCCATAACTCCTGCCCAACTCAGCCCAGCAGTTCCACTGCTCCTTCCGAAACGCCGGCCTAAAGCTGCTAAATGAGTTCCTGATTTCCTATAAAAAATTGCTGCATTAGGAGCAAAGTCGGAGCAGCCAGAGCCCAAAGAGACAGTGCCAGATTTCTAACATGCTTCACTAAAGCTTACCATAAATCCCTTTTTGAATAACACCCTGAAGGACGGGGATGATCCAGGCAAGAAGGAGTCTAAAGTTCTCTGTTCTCTGCCCTGTGTCATCCCTGAACTCCTGTTGGATGTGAAGCTCTTCCCTGTCCTTCTACTTGTGCAGCTTTTTAGGCATTTAACTCAGGAAAGGGATGCTATTGTTTAGCACTGTGTTTCCTTAGGTCTCTAATATGATGCACAGGGCAGGCACATGCCCTGACCAGGTGAGACCCCACCTGCATTCTACCTGAAAGGGACAAGAACCACGAAGAGAGGTTGTTTACAATGGCCTGGAGGGGCAGGACACAGGGAATGGCTCCCAGTGCCAGAGGGCAGGGCTGGGTGGGATACTGAGATCCAGGAATTGTTCCCTGGCAGGGTGGGCAGGTCCTGGCCCAGGGTGCCCAGAGCAGCTGTGGCTGCCCCCGGATCCCTGGCAGTGCCCAAGGCCAGGCTGGACACTGGGGCTGGAGCAGCCTGGGACAGTGGGAGCTGTCCCTGCCATGGCAGGGGTGGAATGAGCTGAATCTCAGGTCCCTTCCAACCCCAGCCAGGCTATTATTCTATTAAAACACCTCTGGGTTATTCAGTGTATTTGCCAAAGGCTGGAAGTTGATGCTTTCTCCACACAGGAGGCATTTTATGTGCATCTGGAACAGCCTTGGCTTCCCCTGGCTGTAAAACACAACATCCTCCCCTGCTCCTACTGCCACGGCTGGTGCCTGGCTCTGAGCTGCTCAGGGCAGCTGCTGCATGCTCTGGGAGGCCACAGGCATTTGTTGGCATTCCCAGGGATTATCACCAAGGCAGACACAGGCTGGGGAAGAACCAAGGCCTCGTTCAGACAGTCATGATTTCTTTATTTGATATAAGCCTTGTCTCCAGCCCAGAATATTCTCTGAGCCTACCAGAGGTGATAATGTCCCAGAGCTGAAGAAACATTTGAAAACACATGTAGTTAAGTTTTCTAGTAAGTAGTTAAGTTTTCTGGTAAAATTGGCTGCAGGAATTCCTCTGCCATCCACAGGAATAGGCATGAGCCCTGGCAGGGATGAGAAAGGGCTGCCAGTTCCTCAGGAGGGCTCCCTGGAAGAGCATCTGTACAGAACACAAGGCATCATCTTGTGGTTCACTCTCTGAGCTCCCCAGGGTTTCAGCCAGGCCTGAATCACTGCATGTGCAAAGGCAGATTAAATGGAAAGCATTTATTAATAATTTCAGAATAGGCTGATCCTTGACTACGTGCTCATCCCTGGCAGGTTTTTCATTCAGCCATTCAGCCAGGCCAACTCCAGCATGTGACATTTCACAGAGGCTCTTGTCTGCTCCCAGGGTGGGAGATCATGCAGAGAAATGCACCAGCCTGAGGGGAAGGAAGTGCAAAGCACAGAAACTCACACTGTCACCGTTCCCAAATCCTCACAGTGTTTGTTAGCACTGGGGCTGAACCTTGGAGTTTTCCTGAGGATGAAGCTGGAGCTGCTCCATGCTTTAGCCCCTCTCAAATCCAGTGGGAATCTACTGCAGAAAGCAGGAGAGCACCCTCTGTGCTTTACCTATGGGAGGCTGCACTCCGCAGGATTATTGACTTCTCTTGAAACTGGGATAAACTGGGGCTCAGCATTGTGGATCAAGCTTAAGTTGCACTTTCAAAGGTTTGTTTTGTGGGTGTTTGTTTGTTTGTTTGTTTGTTTGTTTTCCCAAATTGAGGTTTGGACACATCTCATGGTCACCTGGAGATTTCCTGAGATTGTGGAATCACAGCATAGCCCGGGTTGGGAGGACCTTTAGGGTGATCCTGTTCCAACTCCCCTTCCAGGGGCAGAAGCACCTTCCACTATCCCAGGCTGTTTCCCAGCCCCAAGAAATGCCAGCAGCTCTGTTTTCCCAGCTCCTGCTCTGACTGATATAAATGGTTCTGCAGAAACAACACTGCAGCAGCCTCAGGTGTGTTTGCAGTGAGCTGCTCCGAAAAGCCTGTGCATTAAATGTGTACTCCAGGCACTCTGAGAGCTCTTCTCTTCTGGGAAAGGTGTTAAACTGTGCATAAACTTCCTCATGGATGGGAAGTTTGCATCTTCTTAAGCACATGTAATTAGCAGAGCCCGTTATCACTGCCAGCAGCTGGAGTCCAACGCTGCAGTCCTTGCACTGCTCTGTCCTGGGCTTGGAGCTGGGCTCTGCTCCTTCCCCCTCATTGCAAAGCAAGAGATCAGCGCCAGCCCTGGAGCAGGGCAGGGCAGAGGACAGGCCAGGATCCCTTCTTATGCTTCACTGTTGACAGAGCAATATTTAAACCACATTGCTATTCTTTGTGATTTCTGTTCTCCCTGGATTTTGAATGGTCAAGGATAGGGGAAGGTCTCTCTCTAGATAGATGTGTTTTATTGTTGTTGTTTCATTTAGAGAGGAAGGGTTTTCCAGGGTAAGCTTAGAATCTGGTTCAAAGCAGACCCTAAAATTGCTTCCAAGCTTTTAAAAAAAAAAATCACTTCCCACTCCAAGTGATCAATGAAGAATAAGACAAACCCTTCCCTATCACACAACAATCTCTCTCAAACTCTGTTTCCTTAATGATGTTTTGTTTTACTGGCGACTCTCCCATTTCCATCTCCTCCACTTGGCACATTTTCTCTGTCTCCCCAGTGCCTCAGGGACTGTGTTATCATGATCAAGTGAGGAGGAAATTACGAAAATGGCATCCTGTAATATTTCATGTAGGAATCAAATGCTGCTTTAATTAAGTCATTGGGTTTAGTCTATAAAATTCAGAGTACTTCAGGAGTTGGTTTCAGCTCCTGGACACCAGTTTTAGACTGGCAAATAGAAGTGATCTGATCCCACTTTGAAGAGAACTCCCTGGTTTTGTGTCACAGAAATCCCCTCCAGAGGCTTGGGGTGTGTCTTTCACTCCAGGCAGTGACAGATGTTGGGACTTGGCTCCTCACTGCCTGTATCCCCGTGGCTCTGGGCCCAGCAGTGTGCAGGGAGATGCTGACAGCAATCCCTGCCTGTGGAAAGGTGTCCTTGGCATTTTATCTAAATCCTCTGGTTCACTGCACAGGGAAGTTCCCAGCTGCCCTTGGCTGAAGGGTGGGGAGCAGAGGTCTGTGCTCTGGATCTCTACTGCCAAAGGAATGAGGCAGTGAGAACCAAATATCCCAGCTGGGATCTCCAGGCAGACTGACCTGAGTACCTGAGTGAGCAGGGATCTCCCCTGGCACAAACACCAGGGCTCATCTGAGGGGGCTCCAGGGGCCTTTCCCAGGATTTCCAGATGCTCCCAGGCTGATCTCAGACTGCCCAGCCTGAGCTGTGAATTGTGGAGAAATCCTGGAGGCAGCCAGCACCCCTGTGCCTGGGGAAGGGTTTGCACTGGGCTTTCCTAGAGCCAGGGTAACATTTCAGCTGCTGCCTTTAAGGCACACGTTCAAACTGCCCCCTCGGGGTCTGTCCAAATCTTTCATTTGTTATAAATAGGCAGCACTGGCTCACTGTGGGCAGTCTGGCTGGACTGGCTCCTCACTGAGGACAATTATTCCTGGGGACAATCACTTTTGCTGATATCCCTGATGAATCTGTCAGTAGCTGATGCTGGTACTTGGATCTGTTCCATGTCTGTCAGGAAAACGCTCCGAGTTAATTTCCCCCAGGCAAAGAGCCAGACCTACGGACAGCCAGAAGTGCAGACACTCTCAAGGGACAGCAGGGCAGAGTCCCACCAGCCCCGCCCCTCAGATCACCCCAAATTCAGCTATTTGCAGGGAAAAGGCACATTCAGCACCCTGCCTTCCGTGCCAGCAGTCAGATGAACTCCAGCCCTGCTGCTGAGCTTTACCTAGGAATGCAGATGGAAAAGGACAGCTGATGTGTTCAACTCTCTGCTGAATAACACAGAAGAGCAGATTTTTAACAGAGGTTCAAACCTAGGCCAGGCAGGCAGTCCCCAGCAGCTTCATCTGTAACATTTCATGGGCAGCATCTGAATTCATCTGAAATCTGAGTTTGAAAGTACTGAGGGCCAAAATAACAAAATTTTTGAAAATCTTTACTCCCTTTGTAGCTAAAACCTGAAGTGTGCTGCCTAGCAAATGCACATGCCAGGAGCACTGGCACGGCTGGAGCCATGGCTTTTCCCCTTCCTTCTTCCAGTCCCTCAGGGGTGAGTGGATGAGAGCAGAGCTGTGCAAAGCCTGACTTTGTGTCCTTCCTCTCACTCCTGAGTCACCTGAGGAAGGTTCACCTTTCAGCTCTTTCAGGTCCAGCCTGTTCTGTAGTGCTTGGGCTTCACCCCTGGGGTTTTGGGCTAACTCCTTCTGTGGGTGATCTAGATAGAGAAGTGGGGAGCAGCTCAGTGAGGGTCGGTGGAGGGGGGGCTGCTCAGGGGATGAGATTTTGCTTCCCACTTTCTGCTCCAGGTGTCCTGGGGCAGAGGAGGGCCGGTGGCGCTCAGAGCCCCTGGGTGATGCTGTTTGCTCGGGCTCACACACTCCTGGGGCTCACACACTCCTGTGGGTGGTAAGAGACTGAGCAGGGAGCCCTCCAGGCACAGGAGGGAATGTGAGAGCTGCTGGAGGGCTGCCAGGGCAGCTCCCCAGTGTCTCATGCAATTAACAACCAGTGATTTGCTGCCGTGAATAATCCCAGCTCTCAGGCTGGGGTTGCTGGAGCAGCTCCGGTGAAAGTTACCCACACTGGTTTCTTTTCAATCCAAAGATTCCTTGCCTGCCAGCAGCTGTTTCTTTTGGTCTGTCCTGCTTATCACTTCAAATTCTGTATTTAAATACGTCTTTCACCTGGGAAAGGTTTCACAGAGTGAGGGAAAAGATGAAGGTGGAAGCAAAATAAATTCTGTGGTTGCAGGAAGGGAAGAAGAGCAGCCTGGGCTGTAGGCTTTACTGACCATGTAATATATGCACAAGTGCACACAAAGGCTGTTTCAATATTTCCAAGTGTCTCCAGTTCCACTCCTGTGTTTGGTGATGGGACCAGCAGCTTGCAGTGGGTGAGAGGCAGGAAAAGAAGGGAAATTGTATTTTTCTTCCTCGTTTTGGATGATGTAGGGAGCAGGAATGTGTAAATGTGATTTTTGGCATGGCGTTTTCCTTGAATGAGTGTTTGAGGCAGCCTGAGCCACACATGGCGAGTTCCTTATCAGTCCCTGGAGGTTTGGCAAGACCAAGCTCAAGGTGCTGCCCCTGGGTCAGGACAATCCCGGGATCAATCCAGGCTGGGCTGAGCAGAGGGAGCAGCCCTGGGACAGGGACCTGGGGGTGCTGTGGGTGAGAGCTGGACCTGCCCCAGCCCTGACCCCCCTGCCCTGGGCTGAGCCCCAGCGTGGGCAGCAGGGCAGGGGGTTCTGCCCCTGTGTCTCACTCACACGCTCGGGCACAATCAGGGCTCCGCAGGGCTCTGCTTCCCGCAAAGCCCCGGCTTCGAGGAGCGGAGGGGGAGCCGAGAGCGATGTGAATCAAAAGCTTGCCACCTCCTGGACACTGCGAGCGCCGTGCCTGCCTCCGGGAAAGCGAAATCCAGCGCGTGTGGAAGCACCCGGGTACGAACTTCAGGGGTGAAAAAGGGAAAAGAAGGACGGGGAAGGGATGGGAGTTGCAGAGTGCAGCACTCTGACCCAGCCTCACCCAGGCTGGGCTGCTCAATTAATCCCTTTATGTCCATGTGTGGCGCTGAGCTTGAGAAAATCGTGGGGCAGCACGTGGCAATAATGCCAGTATCCATCCATCCATCCATCCATCCATCCATCCATCCATCCATCCATCCATCCATCCATTCATCCATCCCTCCATCCACTTTTCTCAGCCCCACCTACACATTGCTGGTACCCTGTCCCCTTCCACTGCAGTTCCCAGAAACAGATTCCACACCTGGGAGAAAATGCACCTGCCCAGATGATCCCAGACTGAGGATGTTTAATTTTTTTTTAGATTTTTAAATAGGCATTTAGTTTGTTTGGGGGTTTTTTGGGTGGTTTTTTTGCCTTTTAAATTTTTTTTTCCTTCATAGATTTTTAGTAAATAGGAACAGGCAAACAAAAAAAAAAAATCCCATGGTAATAAAAATTATAAAATGCCAAAACTGCTTCAAGGACTTCAGCAAGGGAGTGACCCATGGGCACTTGGGGTACCACAGGCACAAGATTTGTGTGCTAGAGCAGGGTCCCTGCACAGAGCTTTTCCTCTGGTTTAGGAAATCCAGATTTCCTGAACAAATCCTTCTACTTGCAGTGAATAATATTGCTGAGATGATGGGAACCTGAGTTTTTTTACCTGAAATTAAAGCAAAACAACATACAAAGTAACATATCTGTAATTTTCTTCATTTTATCTGTTTGTTTGTGGGTTTGTTTTTTTGGGGTTTTTTTTTGTTTATTTTTGNGGGTTTTTTTTGTTTTTTTGTTTTTTTGGTTTTTTTTTTGTTTGGTTGGTTTTTTTTGTTTATTTTTGTTTTTTAGATGAGCCCATCATTTGTGATGGGTGTCTGAACAGTCATTTGTGCAGTCTCAGCACAGCTTTACTTGTCTGGCTGTACAATAAGAGCTCTCAAAGTCCCCAGGATCAGTCCAGGCTCCCAATCCTGCTCTGTGAAATTGGAATTTCACCCCATTCACCAGGAGCTCCACTCTCAGAGCAAGAAGCAGACCTGCAGCGAGCAGCCTTTGTTCCTGCAGAAAAAAAAGCTCTCAGGGGCACACCGTGCACATCACTGGATGCTGGCAGGCTGGGGAGCAGTGACAGGGACACTGCTCTCAGACACACCTGGAAAAGCCCCAGCCTCAATTCAATGGCCACTGGATCACTGGAGAGGAAATCACTGCTCTTCTTTGTGACAGGAGCTGTAAACATGGGGTTTAGTCCAAAATAATACTCTTGCAAGCTTCAAAATCCTACAGAAGAAAATAATGGAAATAGAAAGCAGCTAACAAAACAAGGAGGGTACCTTTGCCAACAAATACTCCTTTGACTTGCTTGCTGGAACCAGAATCTGCTTCCAGCATGCCCCGATTATTGCTACCTGAACATTAATTTTAAAAAAATGAAAAAAAGAAACCCCCCCCCCAAAAAAAAAAACCAAAAAAAAAAAAACCCCCCCCCCAAAAAAAAAACCCAAAAAGAAAAAAAAAAAAACAAAAACAAAAAACAAACCAAAAAACAAACAAACAAAACCAAAAACCCCCCAAAAACCCCAAACCAAACAAAAAGTACAGGCATCATATGGGATGCAACCTCATCCATAACTCAGTATGATTTAATTCCTCTGAACATTACAAGTAATTTATTTTCTGGTCCATGTAGGCCTGACTTGCCTGAAACTCAAATCAGATCTCTGATTAATTTTGCTGCCCCTCCCCACTTGGAGTGACAGCAATTGCCCTCAGATCCAGGGATGGTGAAGGTTGTTTCATCCCTCTCCTGCTGCTTTGCTCTTGATTCCGCACATGGAAGAGCCACATTTTGGAAAGCAAAGAGCAAACACAAATTTGCCTTTGAGGAATAGAAGCCAACATTTATACAGACTAATTTTGGGTCCCCAGGGATGTGCAGCCCTGCATCACCTCTGTGATTCAGAGCAAGCTTCAATCTCTCAGGCCTTTTTGAGGCCTTTGAGACCTGCCTGAGCCTCCTGCAGCCTTTGTTGGTGGCAGCAAGGTGGGACTGCATGAACTGTCATCCTCCCTCGGGGGGGGACCAGGCCTGCCCTGCCTGCCTCCCTCCCAGCACAGCTCAGCAGCAGCAGCAGAGCTTTTCCACCAGCTTTGGAGGCAAGGTGGTGATGGCACCACGTGTGCAAATGAGAGAGGTGATTTAATCAAGGCTGGCATTGCCCTAGTTACAGCAGTGCCATCAACCTCTTTGCCTTCCAAAGCCACAGAAAGCTTGAGGGCACACTGGGCAAAGCCCAGGGAGCTGCAGGGACAGGGAACCCCAAGGGCAACCTGTGAGGTGACTCCAAAAATCGAGTTCCAAGGCCAGGGGGTGATTTGAGCATCCCCACCTGGCTGGGGATTCCCATTAACCCCCAGAATCCCCTGCCTGTGGCACAGGGGCTGGAACTGGAAACTTTGGGGGTCCTTTCCACCCCGCACAGCTCTGAGAGCAGCTGGAGTAAATGTTTGTGTGGACTGGTTAGAACCCATCAAAGGCACCCCGAATCAGGGAGGAGAATGCAGCTGCTGCCCCTGGACACTCTTACATCAGGTCTAGCTTGTTTTTTCCCTTTTGAAGTAGCCAGGAATTGAATATCTGTCTCCCAGTGCTGTTCTCAGTGATCACCAAATTGTTGTCTGCTGTCAGCACAGGTAGCTCCTGTTATCACTCACCTTTTAACAGGGCATGTGAAGCAAGATGCAATCTATCCAACCAAAAGATGGGCTGCTTTCAGGTTTTCTCCCACAAAATAATCTTTGATCTCAGGACACAACCCATGCAAATGCAGCAGGGTAACCACTTGAAGCAGCATCAGCCCTTTAAATAATATTTTCAGTGTCAGCAGCAGCATCAAGGTGTCCCTTTGGCTTGTCAGGCCACCACAACAGGAACCTGAAGCCAGCTTCACACCTCTCAGAATCAGGGCCACTCTAAACTGCTGGCACTGCTGCTGAAGCTCCCTCACACAGGTCACCCCACAGCAAGAAGCACCTTGCCCAGCAATTTTGCACTGATGTCTGCAGCAAAACCCCAGCCGAGCCCTGAGAATCCACACTAGACTGTGGCACAGCAACCTCACCACCTGCAGCTGTCCCCTAATTAGTTAATTTCCTGAATGGGCAGCACCTGAGTCCCAGTACAGCTGGGAGTGTCTGACTGGTCACCCTGGCCCGGTGATGTCCAGCCTGTTCAAGCCTTTCACTGAAAACTTGTTGGAATTTTTCATTTGCTGCAGAGGAGATTTCAGTCTAAATCCTCATAACTCCTTTAATGTCTCTTTTCAGAAGACACCCTAAAACTGCCAGCATCAACCCTTTAACAGTGCTTTGTCCCACCAATATCAGCTACTGGATTTTGTGACTTGCAGCTAAAGCTCCTCACCTGTAATGAATCTCTTCCTTGTTTCCAGGATAAGAAAGTGGTCTCCAAAGCCCTCTGAATAAGTCTGTGCTGTGCAGGGTTCAGGCTCACACGAGAGTCCTTGCAGATATACTAGGTACAAAACTGCAGTGCCAGGTTATTGCCTGAAATAAAATCTGCTTTTGCAGCAGAAATAACATATTTACACTGTATAATTTTTGCACTTTTATCTTTGACATCCTTTTCATACAGCTCTCTCCAAAATCCCACTACCAAGCAGTCTCTTAATTACATCCATTTTTCACATGGCATCTGCCTTTCATTTAAAATTCCACTGGCAGACTTGGCTTCTTCTACACCCTGTCTATCTTAGCCAGGACAACCAGACACACACTTGGACTCAGCCACAGAGCCCTGGAGTTTGGGTTACTCTGGTGAGATCAGTTTTGGGGACCAAAGATTCATAGAACTGCTGTGGTTGGAAGGAACCTCAAAACTAAAGGAACCTCAGTGCCACCCCTGCCATGGCAGGGACAGCTCCCACTGTCCCAGGCTGCTCCAGCCCCAGTGCCCAGCCTGGCCTTGGGCACTGCCAGGGATCCAGGGGCAGCCACAGCTGCTCTGGGCACCCTGGGCCAGGGCCTGCCCACCCTGCCAGGGAACAATTCCTGGATCCCAATATCCCACCCAGCCCTGCCCTCTGGCACTGGGAGCCATTCCCTGTGTGCTTTGCATCCTCCATGCAAAGCCTCTCCATCTTTCCTCTTGGCTCCCTCAGGTACTGGAAAGGATCCTGTATTATCCCATATTTTAGAAGCATCTCAATTACTGCCCACGGCCTTCTTTTTAAAGATGCAGCTTTTCCTGTTGTGCCTTCTCCTCAGGCCATCAGCCTGGGATCACATCTGGGATTTAATCCTGAAACAAGGAAAGGGGCACCCACCAGATCCTCCCCAGGCATTACAGGAAATGCCTTCTCCATCATTTCCTCACTATTGCCATCTAACCCCAACCTCAGCCACACTGAACCCCACTCCTTACCTCGGGGAATTGGGGATTTGCTCCTTTAAGGAGCAGGTGTGGAGATGCCGGGCTCAGCCCGTTCGGGTTTGATGTGGGCGTGGGGCTGCGATGGGTCCCACCTGTGGGGCCGGCCGCGCTGAATCCCCATCCAGCCTGTGCTGCCCCGCTGGGAAGGGCCGGATTTTGGGATATGGCTGGGGGAGCGGGGTCTGTCAGCCCCGCTAGATGGCGGCAGCGCCCCAGATTTGTGCGTTTGGAGCGGACAAAGCGGAGGATGAGGCTCCCAGGTGGGAGTCCCGGCAGGAGCCAAGCGCAGCATCCCGAGGCTGCTCCCTAGGACAGCCCCTGCCCGCGGTGTCTCTGCGGTTAAACGCAGCACCCAGAGGGGTCCCTCCGTGGGCTGGACACCTGGAATATGTAACTCCTCAAGAAAGTGCTGCAGAGCTGCCTCTGAGCGCGCTGAAGTCGCTGACCCCTCCAGACTGGGTTTACTGGGGGGCCTGGGCTGTGTGTGCTCCCTGAGGTGCTGCTGTGCAGGAGCTGAGCTTAAAGCCCTCGAAAGAGGCTCCGATGTGTATAAATATTGTGTGTGTGTGGTTCCACCCGGGAAGGCCAGGGGTCTGCGGAGCTGGACCAGCCCTGGGTTCTCAGCTCACAGCCAAAGCGTTCCAGCAGCCCCGGCTGGTGCTCTGTGGTTCCTGCTGGGGCTGGGATTAATCTTTGGATCATCACTGATAGCACGGCCCGAGTGGGAAATAGATTTGAGGGCTAATTCCAGATTTGTGGCAGTATAATTAAATCCCACCTGTTTAGGGCAAGGAATGTTGTTCCAACCCAAACCTACACAGGGTGGCTGGTTCCTGTCCCTCTGCAGATTCTTCACCTAGGACTAAGAGCCCTTTCCTGGGAGGGGCTGCTGGGACTGTTAGGTGATAATTTGATCAAGACGATTAAGGACACGGGCTTTCAATACCAAGAGGGGCTTCAGGAGAGCTGGAGAGGGGTCCTTAATAAGGACATGAGATGATGAGACAAGGGGGAAATGGCTTCACACTGATAGAGGATAGGATTATATTGGATATTAGAAGGAAATTGTTTTGGGAGGGTGGGCAGGCCCTGGCCCAGGGTGCCCAGAGTAGCTGTGGCTGCCCTTGGATCCCTGGCAGTGCCCAAGGCCAGGCTGGATGGGGCTGGGAACAGCCTGGGACAGTGGGAGCTGTCCCTGCCCATGGCAGGGGTGGAACTGGATGAGATTTAAGGTTCCTTCTAAGCCAATCATTCTGGAGTTCATGAGTTATTCTGAAGCAAGCATCCAGCATTGTGAGAATTATGCAGGCACCTGTGGTCACCTTGAAGTCCTCTGTTGTGTGCCTGGCTACTTCAAGGTTAACTTTGTCCTAATTATGCTGCTTGATAAATAGGAGCACTTGTGCATGCAAATTTGTCAGCCTTTCATCTCCACCCTTCCCTGGAGCGGCTTTTGTCCCGGAGTGTGTCCTGATACTGCTCCAGGGCAAAGCAGCTCCTCCTTCCTCTGTGAACCCTGGCCATGTTCACTGTGTGGAATCAGTGCCGGCTAAACCCAAACCTCCCCTCTGCAGAGGCAGCAGAATTGTCATGTTATGCTATTTCTAGCCAGTGTATAAATGACTCCGTGAAGGTCAGGTAAGAAAGTTGTGGCACAGCTGGGAGGAAAATCAGCACTTGGTTCATGGGCAAGGAGAGGGAGGAGAGCTGTGTTGGCTCTGATATCTTAATTCCCTTTCCACAGCTGTTGCTGTTAGAGTTGGCTCTTCCTTTTGCAGGCTGGTTTGTAGCTCAGGTGTTCTTGGGTGTTTGCTGCTGCAGCTGTGATAGATTTCAGGGGAGGGAGCATTTCTGAGCGCCTGCCTGCTGTGCTGCTCTGCTCAGGTGCAATGCTGGGAAGAGAGCAGCATCCTTCATTTCTGATCGCTTCCAGGCTTGCTGGGAAACCTTCAGGAACCGGACAGATTGCTCCTGCCCGATGTTTCAGACTCATCCATGTAGCTTTGTGGCAGAGTGTGACACCACCTGGATGTGTCTGGGAGTTGTAATGGGTGACAGGAACCTTGGTTCTTGGTTCTTGCTGTTGCCGTTCCTAAAGGAGGGAATGTGCTTCATTGCAGCTCCATTACATGGAAACTGCTTTGGCTCTAATGCTTTCCTGGTGTTAAATGTGGCAGGTTGTGTCCTACTGGGTCTGCAGATATGTCAACACAACTTGGAAGTCACTTCCAAGGTGTGCAGTCTGCAGCTCACCAGAGGGAATCTCTTCTGCGCTGCTCATGCCACTTGTGAAGTGCTCACCCAGCCGTGCTGGTGGGGCTTCTTCATCCAGGTTCTGCTTTTCATGGAGCAGCCCAGTGCAGCTGGGGACAACCATTCCCTGGAGTTCACCTGTGCTCATCCTCCTTTCCACCCGGGGCGTGGTGCAGTTTAATTGGGATGTGGATCTTAACCTTTTTCTGAAATGCCATTTCCTTCCTGCATTCCTGCTCCCACGCTCGGAAATGCTGCTGTCCTCTGGCTGCAGTTACAGAGCCAGCTCCTTTCTGGAAGGCAAAAGGGAGCTTGTTAGCAGCTACCTTTGTGCTTAATTAATGATCCAACGAGGTGGGGGAACAAACTGCTCCCTCCTGCCCAGAGCAGCTCTGTCACTGTCCCCAAATCTGTGCTTTCTGCCAGTGTTGAAGAGATGACTGTGCCTGATACCGACATAAATGGCACAAATATTGGTGGCTTGCATGGAGCTCACGATTCCCCTCGTGTGTCAGCTCTGTGAAATGTTTGGAGGGCTGAGCGAAGGGAGGGAATGTAGGATTGTGAATTTGAAGCCTTTTTTTATTCCATTTGCTGAAGCCAAATGACTGGAATTAAATGTGACCTGTCTGAAAGCCAACCTTGTTTCCAAATACTGCATGGGGAGCCGAGATCAGAAGACACATTACAAACATTGCAGTAGCATAACTTGAGGCAAGTGCAATCATTTACTTGACTAATGAATCCCCTGGGCTGCTAGCAAGAGAGAAAATCTCTCATTCATCTTCTTAATTTAATAAGCAGAGGGGTTGGCCTTAAGGGTAAATGAAATGAGTAGTGATCCCATGAATGTTTCAGCAAATTGATGTACAATAAGATAAGGGAGATCCAGCGAACGGCTTGCTTTGTTCTGAGAGACTGTCAGTGGCCTTTAGGGGAAAGGGAGAGAAGCTGGAGCTGATGGCTCCGTGTGGCTCTCAGCGAATTTCCCTCCCAATCCTTCCATCTGTGCAGGCGAGAGCACGGGAATTTTGTCAGGGTATCCTCACGGGAGAGGAGTTCAGTGGTCAGGGCTGTTGTGCTCGGTGTTTCATGGAGGCATCCATCAGAGAGCTTGAGAAAAGCTGCAAGCTGCACTCCCCTGGCACACCCCAGCGAGTTGTGGCACCTTGGAAAGGTTCGTGGAGGAGCTGGAGGATGCCTGTGCTTGTGGGAGCTAATGAGGCTCATTCCCGTCTTTCATGCTCTTAATTACTCCGGAGAACAAACCCGTGGTGTGAAACAATGAGGGGCTTTAATGGCCAGAAGAGGATTGCTGGTTCTGCCACCACAGCGATTACTGAGAGATCACCCGAGTGCTTTGTGCATCAGGGAAACTGAGGCACAGATTAAATCATAACACTGCTGTAGATAATAAAAACAGCATAAGGAAGCTTCTGACACAGGCAATAAACTTGGTAATTTTTTTAAACAAAACCCCCAGAAGGGAATGCTGCTTAAACTCCTATTAAACCGTGGACCATATAAACTGGCTTTTGGGAGGCTGACTGAAGTATAAAAGTTGAAAATGGGAATGCTTATTCTTGGCTTTTGTTCGGGAGAGGATTTTAGGATTAGACGGTCCATTACTATTGAATGCACTTTGATAAGTACAATCTTCCAAGGCCCTTTATGACCAACACACAGTGGAGAGCAGCAAACTGAGTTATCAAAAAATGAATGGATTTTGGAATGCCATGAATCTCTGAGTTCTTGCGATCAAACTGGGAGGTCAGGGGTTCTGTTACTGAAGGTAAAGCATAGAGTTATAATGAAGATCATTTATTGCATTGGAGTCTGAAATAATTACATTTGTTAGCTCTGCCTAATTTGATGGGACGGAGGCAAAAGAATATGGATTTATGATTTGAATCCTCATGTATATGCATTAGTGTAGGTCTGTTATAAGAATGTTTATAGCAGAGTGCTTTTGGATTCTGGCCAGTATTTGCAGGGCTGCTCTCCTGGAGCTTGGCGACTTTAATAAGAACATGTGGAAAATTACTCCTTTTAATTGAGGTGAATAGTTGTCATGTTGGCAAAATGTGAGCTGTATTGTTCTATTTTGAGGCCCAAATTGCAGTTCTGAACGTACCAAGGATTAAAAACCTTGGAAAACCTCAGTGTTGCAGCATTTCTGATAGCACAAAGCAGAGTTGCTCAGAAGCACCACGTTGGTGACTGGGTTTGCTGTAAGCACTCGCAGATTCTTGCCACTTGGAGGTCAAGCCAAGGGCCAGCTCTCATGCTCTTAATTCAGTGTTGAAACAATGAAAACCTGACTGAGTCAGGCTGTTAATGTTTTGTGCCCTTTGCAGTAGCTGTGTGAGATGGGTGCTGTAGGAAGCATTTTTAGTCACAGGAGAGAAAACAATAACCAGGTGCTTGGGTTCCCATGGGCTGGGGCAGGAAGGAAACCTCCCTGAGTGAGGGGAGCAGCCTCACTTCCACTGTGATTCAATAAGGGGCTTGACATTAAATGGTCTGAGCTGTCAAACCTGTCAGGTTTAGGCAGATATGGTGTGGTCAGGGCTTCTGCCATTTCAGATGGCAGCAGGGGATGAAACATGTGTGTGGTGCTTCCTGAGCTGAGAGGTGACTCTGAGCTGGGCAGGGAAGGCCGGTCCCATCCCCACACATTTCAGAAGTGAGCAGTGCTGGCACAGGGAGAGCAAAGAGGAGTGTCCTGGTCCTGTGGGCAGGTGCAGAGGGGATGGATCCGGGCTCCTGTCAGCGAGGAGCCCCACGGCCTGGAGCATTCCCAGGGTCCCTTGGCTGTTCACTCCAATTCCAGCTTAGCTGCTGTATCTTCATCGTTTCTTGAGACAGGGAGAGTTTTATCATGTGGAAAACCTGGAGAGAAGGCAGGGACCTGCAGTGGCTGAGCTGCAGGACACATTGCTGCAGACAGAGAATAGCTGAATAGTCTACTCTTGCTCCTGGTTCTAAAATCTTCCCCTTCCTTGAAAAGCTCATCAGGTGCATTGGGATGTGAATTTTAACCTTTTGGGGTTTTTTGTTTGTTGAGCAAATAAAATTACCCCACTTGGTATTACCCCAGACACTGGTTCTGGGTGTCCCTGGATAAAGGATTCCCTTCCCTGACCCCTTGTTTTTTCTCTTGGTGGGTTTTTCACAGCTGCTTGCTGCTTCAGCCAGACCAACATTTGGGAGTGCCTGGGCCTGTTTTTATGTGAGAATGATTTTTGTGCTGTAGAATGATGGATTATTTTGTCTCTACTGGCAGCTGCCACTTCTTTCCAAAGAGTACAGCATTTCCTTGGCTCTGCTAGGTGGGGAGTGAAGCTGAGTCAGCTCTGTACACCAGTGCTTAGATACTACCACAGCCCCTGTGTGAACCTGTGAGAGAGGCTTGGCTGAGACATGGAATTTCCAGTTCAGCTTGCTGTTCACATCTCAGTCCAAACTGGGAATGTGTTATCAAGCTGGTGTCGGGCTCACAAACCCTTTGACTGCCAGACCCCAGGCACTGGTCTCCAATTGTCCCCTCTTCCAAGCACCTCTTGCTGTGCTGCTGCTCTGCGTGAGGAAGGATCTGCACCAGTGCCCTGTGAGTCCAGAGGAGCTTGCCTTGAGATGGAAGAGCTGACTGACAGGCACCTGCACGTGCTGTAATACCAGCCAGGCCTCAGTTTGCACTTTCTGGTGTCTCTGAGGGTGGCCAGTGCCAGAGGTGTCTGAGAGAGGTGCCAGAAGCTCCTCAGAGTGCTCTTTTAAAATGTCAAGCTCCTCTGTGCTCTTCTCCTGTTCCACAGGGCAAGGAGGTCTTTCGTGTCTTCAGCTGAGCCCCCATGATAAAAACAGTGGTTCTGTGCCTCATTCCAGAACTTGCTGGGTTTTCAGTTGGCCAGAAGTGTCAACCTGTCCTGCACTCCTGCCCTGGGAGGTTTAGCATTGATGCATTTATCTGTGTGTACAAGGAGAAGGGAACATTTCTGTTTTTACAGATGGCGTGGGTTCAGGAAATCCAGTCAGCTGGTGTGGGTCTGGAAACCATTCTGCCCTTATTAACACCCTCCAGTGATATAAACAGAGAATCCCCTAAGCAAGGAACAGTCTAAATAAAACTCCAGGCCAAACCAGAATGTCTAAGGTGTGCCAGATCTTGCCTCAGGGAAAGAGAGAGGATGGAAAGTGCCAGGAAAGGGAAGATCTTAATTGCTAAGAGAACAACCCCATGACTGAGGGAACTTTGTATTCCTGCCTCTCCCAGAAAGGAGAAAGGAGGGCTGAGGAAGGGATATCCCAGGGAAGGGGCTTTTTCTGTCACTGCCTTATCTCCTCTCTTGAAAGGACTGGTGAGATCTAAGCCAGGGATTGTCTTAAGGCAGAGGTTGGAGGCCAAAAGCCTTTGTAGATCTGAGTCTGTATTTTCTGTCTGCCTCAGTTTCCTGTCTGTAGTGAAGGAAAAGCAACTAAAAATACCCAGCAGCAGAGCAGTCTCTGTGCCTGTGGTGGGGCCCTGAGGTCTTGCTGTGTGGGATGCCCTTCCTGGGTGCTGGAGGGGGATCTGCTGGATGCAGGAAGGTTACAGCAGGCCTTGGGGACGTGCCACTTGCCCCTGGGGACAATACTCCAGCTCAGAACAGACTTCTCTGCTGTGTCCCCTCACCTTGCATTTGTCATGGGCACTGTGGAGTAGAGTGATATTGAAGGGGGGGTTTAAGAGGCTCTTCCTGTGTCATCCCAAATGGACCAGGACATTTCTTCCAGGGCTGACATCTTTGATCGAGACAGACATGGTGAAGGGGTTGGCAAAATGTCTTGAGATGCAACTTTGAGAGCTCAATTTAAAACAAACAAACAAACAAAACCCCCCAAACAAACAAAAACCTTTCTCCTTTGCTTCCACTCTTACCTCTTTCTACTTTCCTTTTATCTTTCCTCCCTTTTTATTTGTCTCTGTTCTTTCCCTCTAATTCCTAATGTAAGTAAGGAAGAATTTAATATGCTGAGACAGGAGAGAAGTCGCTACATGCGTTGCCAATGCACAACATGTCTTCATTAACTCCCCATGACATTCAAAATAGCTCGAGATAAAGACAAACTAAATCTGGGAAGACAAATATAAATACTGTTCCCCCCCTCCCTCTCGCCCTGCGCGGCGCTCCCCCCCAGGGCACGCATTCAATTACTGAAGATGAATGGAGCAGAGCAGAGCAGCCTTTGGGATGCCGGGCCTGGCGCTGCCTGCTCCAGCCATCAGATGGCCCCACACTTCATGGAATGTGCTCCCGGCCCCGGCTCCAGCCGGCCAGATGCTCCGTGGGGTCTGCAATCGCTCCTTGGGGCTCTGGCAGCCCGTAGACACTCGGGAAAGGCTGGCAGAGCCCAGAGCAGGGAGTGCTGCATCTCCCAGATCTGTGCCGGCTCTTCTTGTCCTCCAAAGGTGTGTGGAAGGGAAGATCGGTGTTTAAGGCACCAGATGAGGGGGGAGTGAGGACCTGGGCTTGCTGTCCTTCACAGAATCAGAATATCCTCCACTGGGGGTGCCCACAAGGACCATAAAGCCCAACTCCCAGCCCTGCCCAGACCCCCACCAACCCCACCCTGTCCATCCCTGGCAGTGCTGGCCAAAGGCTCCTGGAGCTCTGGCAGCCTCGGGGCCGTGCCCATTCCCTGGGGAGCCTGGGCAGTGCCTTTTCCCTGCTGTGGAGCTGGGGCTTCTCCCCTGGTGCAGGGGGAGTGGCAGCGCTCATGTGGGGAGGCTGCAGCTGTGGTTGCTTCTCTCCAGCAAATCTAGATCCCATACAGCGTTTGGGACTGAGGTTGGGTTTTGTTTTGCAGAACACAGGCTGGAGTTGTTGTTCTGGGTGCCCTGCTCTCCCCAGCACAGAGAGGTTTGAGTATCAGCGCTGGGCTGCTGTGTAAGGAGAGCGATGGGGTTAGGAGTGTGGCTGTCCCATCCCTGGAAGTTAAAGGCCAGGTGGGACAGGGCTTGGAGCAACCTGCTCTGGTGGGAGATGTCCCTGCCCATGGAAAGGAGTGGAACGGGATGAGCCTTAAGGCCCCTTCCCACCCAGAGCAGTCTGGGATTCCATGGGAGCTGACGTGCACAGGCAGTGCAGGTGCAGATGGTCTCATCCTGTGACCTGACTGCTGGCACTTCATGGATCCTGTTCACCAGTGGGGAATGTGTCTGCACAGAATGCCTGGATTAAAGCTCAGGGGGTTTTGGGGGAGCAGGTTCTCTGCCCTGCTGTTTGCAGCTGGGTCCCCAGAACCACTGCACGCTCTGACTCAGAGGGGCACAAAGAGCTGTTGGTTCATGGATCCTTCCTGCACTCACCAGACTCCAACTCCACTCAAGCTTTACTTGTGGAGGAGTCTCTGATCTCTGAGAGCTCTGCTCTTGCTGCAGTGCTGCAGGAGTTGGGGTTGAGCTCAGATTGCTGCGATCTGGGACGAGCAGCTTCCCAAGGAAGGACTTGCTATCCCTTCCCATTAAAGTCTTTTCAGTTCCCTGCCTCTCTGTGCACAGCAGATGATTATCTTGCAAAAGCATTCTGTTATTTTTTTCTTCCCATGTGTAGTTCAAATTATCTTTCCCTAAGTGCATTACCTGGCATTTGTCTGCACTGAACTTCATCTGACTTCATGCTGTCCATCCACCTAGCTTTGTTCAATGTAATTGAAATTGAGTTTGGGCTGGGGGAAGCTTGGGGTTGATGTAGCAGAAAAGCAGTGGGCTGTGCTTCCAGGACTAAAGAAATAGTGTGAGCTATTGCAGTTGAGTCCTGTTAAATCTAGTTGTGTCCATGTTACAGTGAATGAAATGAACATCAGAAAGGAAAAGGCAGGGCAGAGCCTCTTCTGTGCTATGCCAGGCTTAAAATCAGAATAACTGAGTAGCTTTTCTTGCGTGTATCCTTGTTTTATGCGAGGTCAGTATCTGTCCCTTGGAAATTTTCTGGAAATGACAACGTTCTCTAGCAGGAGCAGGCGGAGAGTGCAAAGTGGGGATTGTTCTCTCCTGTCGGAGGACACAACCCCTGAGGGCTCAGCGTAGCCTGAGCAGGGATCTGGACACAGTTTTCTCATTTAGAGGAGTGTCTGCTCCCGAGGACCCCAGCAAGTTCATCTACACAGAGGAGCTGGTTACAGTTTGCTCTGGTTGTTTAATTGTTTAATTTACTCCAAGCAAGGGGCTACTCGTAAATTAACCCTTAATAGGAACAGTGGGGGTAAAAACCACAAAGTGCTGTTAAAATGAAGCTGGTCCTGGTGGATAGAATGACACAGCCCCGTCCAGTGCATAAGTGGGGGACTGCATTCAGCAGCTGCCCGGCCCTGGCTACTGAAGGCTATCCTGGTTTAAGGACCTGGTGTTGAGAAGGACCCCGATTTCCCTTTGGAGGAGCTACCTTTGGCTTGCATATAGGGTGGATGAACCGATGTGCACACGTTTGCTTTGTTTGCTTGTTTTGGTTTTTGTTGTATTGCTTTGGGTTTTTTTTTT
>VWZN01006333.1:13960-90950 GCA_013396955.1 Regulus satrapa | reverse complement strand
TTTTTTTGTTTGTTTGTTTGTTTGGTTTTTTTTTAACAAGGATTCCATCAGAAATAAACGAGGAGTTCAAATTCTCTCCCACTGCAGGCATTTTAAAGGGTGCTCCTCTGATCCCACGCTTTTCCATATGGCAGCAGCAGCCCTAAACCACCTGCTGCTGTGATCAGCTTGGTGCTGCAATTGGAGTAGTAGGATGCTGAACCCCCTTGAAACTCCTTTAATCTAGAATTTTAAAGCGTTGCAGCCCCACTGTGAGGAGGAGGCTCTGCCACTGGGGTGGTTTTTGGAGTTTTTTTTGGTGCCACTGGTATTTGCAGAGTGGACACCAGAATTGTGGCCAGGTTCTGGTTTGCCCAGGGGTCTGCAGATTAAACAGGGACGGTGGGGGATGTTTTGCAGCAGTGACCAGCCACACTCTGCTGTTCTGTCCTGTACCTTTCTCCGTGTGTTGGTGCTTTGAGGAACTGCTCCCCTCTCTCCTCCCTGTGTTCATTTTAATGATTTGTTATTGCCCCAGCGGGTCTTTTCCCTCCCTCAGTGCCTGTGGCTGTCACAATGAATGGCTCCAGCATCCCCATACAGAACCACCATCTTCAGGTCATGTTTAGTAGCAATTAAATTACATTCTCCTCCTCTACCCTGCCCATTTGTCAAATGATTCTAAAAAGGCTTTTATGGGGGTGAGATGCAGGGGGGAAATTAAAAGGGTTCATAAAAGTGGATTTTAAGAAAAGCCTGATGAAGGAAATGAACCTCCTGAGAGATCAAAGCTGAACCTGCTATGCCAGTGCAGAGTTTCAGGTTTTTCTTGTGTTTCCACTGGTATGAAAGCAACGGGCACAAATGTTTCTTCCAACAGTTCTGACTTTTAAAGTCCTGAGGGTTTGGTATTAATGGCCTGTTCCTGCTTTGTCCAGTGCTGGGGCTCAACTGTTTCATCAGACATTTGTGTGATGTCTCTTCACTTCTGGAGAAGAGCTGGGCACCCCCACCATGATCCATCACATCCAGCAACACTGGGATGGCTCCTTCTGAGAGCCAGTCCCGCTCTGCTTGGCTCTGTGGGTTGTTCCTGCCCCTCACTACAATGAGGGAAACCATGGACCTCTCTTAGGCTGAAAAGCCCTAAAAGCTGTCCCAGGTATGGGATGTTGAAGGCAATACCCCTCTGTTCCCCTGCTCTGCCTCATGAGGGGGATGGTATTTGAAAGGGGAAATGGCCAATCACCTGCTCCCAGCAAGTTATGGAAATGCTACGAAGCCTTAAAATTCAATTTTCCTTAAATTAAAAAAATAGGGGGCTCTCAATAGGCTCTGAGGGGGATGGAAATGTTGACTGAGTTACAATGTAGGGGAAGTTCCATTAATCATGGAAAGCAAAACTGAAGGCTCTTAATATTACCCAATTTTTGTAGGCCAGACTCCCCATACCCATAATTTTTCCATTACACATGTAATCTCCTCTCTGGAAAAGGCGAGGTTTGTTTAGCATCAATTTTTTTTTTTTTTTTATNTTTTTTGGGTTCTTTTTTTGGGGGGGGGGGGTTTTGGTTTTTTTGTTTTGTTTTGTTTTTTTTTTTTTTTTGTTTTTTTTTTTTTTTTTTTTTTTTTTTTTTTTTTTTTTTTTTGTGGTGGGGGGGGGGGGGGGGGGGGTTTGTTGTGGATTAAAGCCTGGATGGTTCAAATTTGTCAGGGGCTGGCTCTGGTCTCCTCTCCTCATCTCGTCACTTGTCGCCCTTGCACAGGTCCCAGGGCTCTTACTTTTAAAGTGTTTCCATGTGTTAGGGAGGAGAATGGGAACGGGGCTGCCCAGAGAGCGCTCGCAGCTTCCCCGAGTGCTAATGAGGAACACATTGGCTGCAAGTGGCTGAGCAGAGCACTTCAGCAGGAACAACAACTTGCACGCAGCCTTATTTATTGCAGGCCTGTTTCTCGGAGAGAGGGAATGTCAACCTGGATTTGGACTTCCACCTAATCTTCCCCGAAAGTACCCGGAGATATTAAGTGACCACCTACTTGGCTGCTGGACTTGGGTTTAAAAGCAGATCCTGCTTCTACCAAAGCAAATTGCTCCCAGGCAGGGTGGTGGCTGTAGGTCATGGCTGTGGGGCCTGGACTTGGTATAAAACCTTTGGATCTGAGCCTTTTGGGGGAAGTGGAGGTGGCTTTGCCATGGTTGGAGTGCTGCTGGTGTTGGATTGATGGCAGGGGCGGGAGGAATTTTGTCACTGGGAGGTGATCCTAAAGCTGCTCCAAGAGAGCTGGCCCAGAGAATGGTCTTCCCATAAGCTAGTCCAGGAGGAAATGGAGCTTTCCACATGTCTGCATGTCAGGAAACAATGCTTCTGGCTTCCACAGGAGCCTGTCTGAGCAGGGAGGTGGGGAAGGAAACAATTGAGACCCAAGTCCAAATGTAGTGATGTGCGCCCAGACTCGGGGAACATCATGGACTTGTACACACCCACGAGCAGAGCTTGATTTGTTGCCTTGTAGCAGGAGAAACTCTTCCTGAATGGCCAGAAGGGAGGATTTGTTCATGGCCCAGCACATGCTGCATTGCTCAGGCTCTGCCATGGCTGAGCCCCAGCTGGCAGCTCAGCCGCCCTCTGTGGGACAGGGGAGAGCATCAGAGGAGTGAAAATGAGAACTCCTGGGTTGAGCTGGAGACTGTTTGTTTGATAGGTAAAGCAAAAGCCATTCAGGCAAGCAAAGCAAGGAATTCTTTCCTGACTCCCCACTCTGCTTAGCTATCCCAGGGCTCCCTCGTGAGTGATGGTGGCTTGGGAATACAAATCCCATCACTGCACATCCTCCTCTTCCTCCTTCCCCACCTTTGTATGCTGTGCATGAAGCCTTGGGCTGTGGGATATCCCTTGGATCAGCTGTCCCAGCTGTGTCCCCCCAACTCCTGTTCTTCAGCCTCTGCCTGGCTGGGGTGAGAGGCAGAAAACTCTGTGAGAGCACTTCTGAGCAAAACCAAAACCTCCCCGAGTTACCAACGCCGCTCCCAGCACAATCCCAGCCCTGTGCCAGCTGCTGTGAGGAGAACCAGCTGTGTCCCAGCCCAAAGCAGCAGGTTCTTCTCCATCTCAGAGTTTTGAATGCAGTGTCAATATCCTGGTCTGGTCTGGCTCTCTGTGGCAGTGCTTTCCAGCAATAGTTCTTAACACAGAAACCGAGGGGAAGTTATTCCTGCCTGCTCTTAAATCTCTATTTGTGGGCAAAGCTGGAGATGGCAGACCATCTCTCCTCTGCCACTGAGGTGCTTCCAGGAATCTGCAGGAGAATTGAATTTGTCCCAGTGAACTTCGTTACACTTTAAAAAGCCAGTTACTGAATCAGTTCTGTAATTGCTTGCCTGATGGGAGTCACGATTATCCACGTACCTCCTAATTGATTAAAATACCTTTGCACTGGGCTTTGTCTGCTTTTTTTCCATTCACCCAGGTTCAATCAAAGCTGTGATGGAAACACTTTGGCTGTTACAGCACTGACCAGTAGCAATTAGCTGATGGTTACTGCAACCTAAAAACAGTATATGGCTTTAAAGGAGGCTTCTTCAAGGTGAACAGAAGAATTTTTTTTAAAGAGTGAAATTGTTTTGTTAAAAGGCTGACCCAGCTGCTTCAATAGTGTAAAATTGACATTGCTCTGATTTGCCCTGGCTGAGAACTTCACCCTCTGCATTAAATTACACAAATTACTTTGAATATTGCAAACTACAGGCAATCCCTTCCTGCCAAAAGATGAGCTCATCATTCCTCACTTCTCTTGTGAGGGTAATGATGACATAACCAGGACTGAAGATGCAAGTTTGTGCAGCATCTTTTGACTGCTGCTCATAGCAGGAATGGTGGCCTGTCTGAAAACCAGCACTTTATCAGCAGCAATGTGGGAATGGCAATTCCTTTGCTCCTCCTGGAGCTGGAGGAATCCCTGTGTGAGAGCAGGGTGGGTCTAAAGGCCAAGTCCATGGGTGTCTGCTCAGGTTACCTGGCTGGTAGAAGGTTATTTCTGACTCTGTGCTGAGCCTGTCTCCTGGTAATGCTTCCCCACGGGCTGGTGATTCCCTCTCTTACCTGGGCAGGAGTTTTGTCCCTGCACGAACTCCTTCATTTGCCTCTCAGACCTTTTACTACTTATGCAGGGAAGGAGGGAGCTGAGGCAAAGCCATCACCTCACTCATGCTGAAAAACCTTGAGTGAGGGAGGAAGCAGGCTCAAATTGAAGCAGATGCTATGGTGGGAACAATTACCTGAGAGAAACTCTGAGAGGGAGTGGAAGAGATAATGAAACACCCTGGGATTTGGAAGTCAGCTTTCCAAGGAGCAGAGGGGTTAGCAGTTTAGAGCTGGAGCTTGCAGCTGTGGTGAGAATCAGCCTCCCGTTCTCCCTGCTCCTCCTTTCCCCCCATTTTCCTCCCCCACGAACAGGGAATGGAGGAGAAAGTGGCATTTGGAGCAGAAGTCACATTGCCAGTGCAGACCTGGAGCTGCAGTGGTGCTGGAAATGTAACTTGCTGAGCTCAGCTGGCCCTGCAGCAGGGCCCAAGAGCTGGGTGAGGGTGCAGAGGGACATCACTGGGTCCTGACCCCCTGCTCCCTCCCTGCCAGAGGGGGAGTCACTGTAACCAGCCCCAGAGCAGCCTGAGCTCTCCATGGATGTGAATTTATTGGCCCAGGAGTCCAGGGGGAAAGAGCAGCATAGGTGCCCAGAATGGTCCAGCCATGATTTCCTGGGAATTTGGTGCCTGTGTTAACAGCAGGCTGGGCTGGGTAACCCTGCCTGGGTTTCTGTACCTGCTCTGCCAAAATCCCACCCTTGGGGCTGATTCTATTCAGCCTAAAACAAAGACAGAGTTTGGATGAAGCCCATCCCTGCAAAAGAGCCTGCTCTGCTGGGCAGGAGCTGCTGTGTGGGGTCAGGCAGTGTCAGTAGCTCAATGGTGCAAGCAGCCACCCTTGCAATTCATCTGGAAGTCAAAACTGGGACAAATTTTGGCAGCTGGAAGCCCTCAATAGCTCCACACACATATTGCAACCCTCTTCCCAGTTTGTCAGTTTGTAAGGCTCCTTTTTGTCTCCATCCTTTGTGTTTCAGTTCCTTTCTGTGTCCAAGGGTAGAAATGCTATCTGCCAGGGAGTTGGGCACTGCCCTGTCACTTTGCTGTTGAATTTAGATCCTACAGTGAAGGTTGGCTGATACTGAAAGGCTCTTTTTCCCTGGGAACCAGTGATAGGCTGAGGTGAAATGGCCTCAGGTTGTGCCAGGGAGGATTGGGCTGGCGAAGAGGAAAATACTCATTGGAAGAGTGGTGAAACTTTGGCAGGGGCTACTCAGGGAAGTGGTGGAGTCACCTGCCCTGGAAGTGTTCAAAGAATGAGTGGATGTGGCACTTTGGGATATGGTCTTGTGGCCATGGGGGTTTCTGGTCAAGGTTGGACTCTGACCTTGGAGGTCTTTCCCAGCCTTCATGACTCTGTGATCCCATGGTGCTGCCTGTAGGTAACCCTTCTTTGTCTTCCCAACCCCAGCTCCTTTGAGCTGCTAAGAGAAAGTTGGAGTGTTAAAGGTGGCTGATTTGCGAGAGATGGGCTGTGGCCAGAGGTTGGATGGATTGAGAGACAAAGGAAAGCAGGCCAGGAAATAACTGAAACCTCTGGTTTTCTACCTGTGGTTTGTGGCCACTTCTCAGGAGTTGCTAAGAGATGTTTAGAGAAACCTGTCACCAGCATGCAGAGATGTGCCTTGTGGGGGAGAAACCTGTGTGTGAGGAACTGGAAAAATAATAATACAAAAAAAAAAAAAAATCAGTAATTTAAGTCTGCAATATGAATTTTTATATAAATCTTGTCCAAAATGTCATGTCTTCAATGCAGAGAGCTTCATCTTGTGTACTTAAATTCCACATAAACTGAATTGTGGGTGGTTTGTTGCTGCCTAGCAGTGTTTTTAACCCCTGCCAAGGGGTTTCAGAGGCTGTGCTGCCTCTCAGCCAACGTGCAATTGGGCCCAATTCATACCAGTTTTCTGCTCTCCTATTTTAAATCTAAGCAGAGGCTATAAAAGCCTTATTGGGTGCATGCTGGAGGAGGTTTGAAATGCTGCTTTCCAGTCCAGGAGATTACAGCCTCATTTTCTCGGCCATGATTAACTGGGGCTATCACAGGCTCACCTTGGCTCCGGGTAAAATGTGTCCAGTGAGCAGCAAGAACAGGGAGTGCATCAGCAAGGGCTTGAAACATCTCTTTGTTCATTATTTGTTATTGTTTCACCTGCCTTGAAATGGTAATTGCCAGCTCTTTGATTCATGGGTCGCAGTGTAATTTAGTTCCAATTGTTCCAGGCCCATCCTACAGCCCCTGAGCCAGGCTTTGGGAACTTCCCTATCAGCACTTGGCAAATCCAAGCAGATCCCCCACTCCTGCTGCAGCCCCGTGCCTTCATGAGGAAAAGATATGGGGAAGGTCATCCCTGTTAAACCAAGGCATTGGGGTGATTTTTTTTTTTTTTTAAATTTTTAAATCTTTGTTATTTAGTATATTTTCTTTCGATTTCATCTTCAGCAAGGAAGGGGCCAAAGCTGCTTTGAGGGAAGCTCTGGCACTGTGCTGACAGCAGCAGCTGAGGATCCTGCTTGCTATTTAATCTGTGGATTTCGACGTCTTCCTATACCTGAAATATTTCTCCGTGCTGTAGCAGAAGCAGCTTTAGCTTGGGCTAAAATTTGCAGTTAAGGCAGTGAAATATTTAGAAATGTGTTTTCACAGAGATCAGGAGCTGCAAATCAGCATTACCCCGGTGTTCCCAGCAGGAGAGAGGCAGTGCTGGGGCTGGGGACGTGACTGCCAGAGAACCACTTTGTTATTGAGCTCTTGGACAAGCTCGTGCCTGATCCCCTGAAAAACAAACCTCGGTGTTAATCAGAGAGGAGCAATTCCAGAGCTGAGCACAACAGCAACAAGCCTGGAAAGGACCTTGAGAAGTCGTGTAATTCACTCTGCTGCTTGGAGGATGTGCTCTGCCCGCAGTATCCCTGACAAACCTGCCTAAGCTGCTTTTAATTTGCAGTGAGGGACTACTTGAAGAGACTGATTGAGGAGATTTTTTTTGTCATCCTAATATTTCACCTTAATCTCCTATGGATCAAATTAGCCATGTTATTCCTTGTCCTATCAACCAGGAGCAGAGCAAAAAAATGGGGTTTTGTTCCCTCTTGCCTTGTTGAGGGCTGAGGAGAACTTGTTGATCTTTCCTAGTCAGGACAGCCTCTGATGGTTCTGCCTTGACTCTGTCAGTGTTTTCTTATACCTCTTATTCAAATATGCTGCTGTTCCTTGCTTTGCTTAAAAGCAAGCACAAACCCTGAACATGAAACCTGAGGCAAAGAAATATTCCTTGTCCTTGGCATCCCTGAGCAGGGGATGAGACATTCATGTTTTATAGGGATCCTCTCTGTAGGTTTTTAGCTTTTTCCTCTCCTAGAGAACCCAGAAAAGGGCCAGTTCAGGTCTGGCCAGGCAGTTTGGTGGGATGCCGGATCTATCAAGTGATTCTACAGAGTGCGAGATCACAGAACACTCTGATCTGGAGGGACCCCAAAAACCATAAAGCCCAACTCCCAGCTCTGCCCAGACCNCTCACACCTTTAGGTCTTTCTTTACTGAGGGGCCCAGAACTCCCCCAGCCCAGGGCAGAGCGGGACAATCCCTGCCTGGCCTGACCAGCGATGCTGTCCCTGCTGCCCCCAGGACAGGGATGTCCCTCCTGGCTCCTGGGCACTGCTGACTCTGATCCAGCTGGTCAAAGACCAACAAAATCCTGAGGTGACATATGCAAAACAGATATCCAGGGAATCCCCCAAAGCCTGGAAGTCGGCAATATTCATTCTTGCACAGAAAACCAGCTCATCACTAGCAGCCTTTAATGCGTTACTGCTACATCACTGCACGTTTTTCCCAGGTTCTACTGCAGGAAAGCAGATTTGAAGGTCAAGTGCTGCAGAGCAATTACTTTCCAGCCAAGCCAAAGTAATTCTGATGCTGTGGCACAAGAGGGTGCAATCGGTTTGTGATAAAACCTAGACACGAGGTGGGTTTGTCCCTTCTGCTGCAGCGGTGCCAGTGGAGGAGTTTTTACCCTGCTAAGACTTGTCGCACAAACTTAACATCCTGTTAATTGGTGGAGTTGGAGCTGTGCAAGTTTTCCTCATTATTTTCATGTCCTATTCACTCTGAGTATTCCCATAATTACGGTAATTAAACTCCGTGGGTTTTTAATTATTATTTTTTAAAAATAATCAGAACTATAGTTGAATTATGAGAGTGCCAAAACGAGCCTGGCAAATCATAATTTTAGTCTGCTGTGTTATAAATCAAAAGCAGACTTGATTTCCCAGCTTGCTGGATATTTTGTTAACCAGATCACTGCAGCCCTCCTGAGGCTTCCTGTGCCAAGAGCTGTCCCTGAAGGAACAATCAAGCTTTATAAATAGCAGCCTTAACGAGAGCATCACTGCCAGATGCTGCTGGATTAGCTCAGGGACTCGTGCACAAAGGAAACTCCCTCATCTGGGGGCAGCTGGGCTGCCATCCATTACCTGGGACATCCCCCTGCTCGGGAGATTTCGTGGGAGCTGTGTTGGGATGCCTGCAGATGGGCTCACCAGCTCCTTCCCGTGTTTCCGGGCTTGCCAGCAGCTGCTCCTGGCATGCTCTGTGTTTGCTGCAGGAGTTCCAGGGCTCAGCTTGGTCTGCTGCTGCCACTCGTGTCTTGTAGAGGAGCAGCGGGGACTCCTGGCCTGGAGCTGTGAGTCCCTCGACACCACGGGAACAGAGCTCGCTCTGAAGGAGCTCTCAGTGTTCAGCCACAAGTACAAGGGGTGCTCCAAGCTCCTGCCATCTCCAAATCAAGTTTTTTGGAATCCTTTCTTGTGCCTATTACTAGTTCTTCTGGCTGGTACCACCAGCCTTTGTAAGCAATTAAGGTGTGTGACAGAAACCATGCTCCAGTTTTTAGGTAAACACTGATTTTTAAACCGTAGGATATTTCTGCAAGTCTCCAAAGCAGCATTATTTAAGAAGCACTGGGTGCCAAGCTCTGTCTATAATAGAGTCAGAAAATAGATTTCTTTTGGGGGGTATCTGGGTGATAAGGACCCTCAGGTGGTTGAACTCTGGGATTTCAGAAGCTGGCAGGTGTCTGTCTGACTTTAAAAGACTGAGGCGCTCCTGGATGGTTGGAGAGAGAATTTTCCTTGATCCTGGTGTGCACACACAGCATGGCTGGCAGGGCAGAGCAGTGGCCTGCCCAGAAGTGTGCAGGAAAAGAGGATGGGGGGAAGCATGATGGAGATGAACTCTGTAGGGTCAGACAAGTCATTTGGGGCCAGAGTCAGTTTTATCTCGGAACTGACGTGTGGGTAAATACTGTGGGTGAGTGCTCTACCCAGGGCTGAGCATCTGCAGAGTTTCCTGCATCCACAGACGGTCACCCCTGAGGGAGCACTTTGGTGCAGAGGATGGAAAGGAAGAGCACCTTGCTGTGGAAACAAGTGACTCCATAGCACAAGAGAGTTCTTCCCACAATTCCTTCTGAATGTACCACAGTATGTGAATGCCTCTTGCTCTGTCTCACCAAAGACAGAAAAATAGAGGGCTGGGATGGCAAATCAACTTAAATTTAGACTCTCCCTTCTCTGGGCATCCCTGTGCAACAGGAATATGTTCGTTCACCCCCATGGGCTGAAAAATAAGCTCTTTTTTTTTTTTTTTTCCAGAAAACTGAAAGTTTTGTAGTTATTTTGGTAGGTTTTTTTCCTGACTTATTCAAATGCATTCCATATTGTGCAAGTTATAGAATTCCTTCTATTTCCTGACTGTTCCTCTGCTAAGTTGAGTTTTCAGATTTCTAGGTAGGGGAGAAAGGGGATCATGGGAGAAGTCATCTCTAAAAGGGGAGAATGATGCTGTTTCACATCTGGAGCTGTGCTTGTGAGTGAAGTCAAACAGTTTGAGGCTACCTGATTCCCAGCATGTGGCTTGTGAGGTTCCAAGCATGAGAGGCACAGTCTATCCCAAGCAACTGCTGGTCCTGGCCCACAGGGTGTGTAAACACATCACCTCATGGGTGGAAATATTTGGCTAAGGAACACTTAAATACGTGCAATAAGCACACCTTGTGTTCAGCAGCAGCTTCTGTACATCTCCTGTCTACAGGAGGCTATCAAAAGGATCAGGAAAACAAATCTCATTTCAGATGAAAGCCTGAAATGAGGTTTATAGATGTGTACACATATTTGGGAAGCTCCAAAGAGCTTGTGTGTACTGGGGATGGTTTCTGGGAAGCTGCTGTCTCCAGCAGAGCTCCATCCTTGCTGGCTCAGCCACTGGAGCTGGGCATGTTCTGCTGCTTGGACAAACAAGAGTAGGAATGACCACCTGGGGCACCACGGGGCTCTCTCTTGTGGCCATGGGGGTTTCTGGTCAAGGTTGGACTCTGACCTTGGAGGTCTTTCCCAGCCTTCATGACTCTGTGATCCCATGGTGCTGCCTGCAGGTAACCCTTCTTTGTCTTCCCAACCCCGGCTCCTTTGAGCTGCTAAGAGAAAGTTGGAGTGTTAAAGGTGGCTGATTTGCGAGAGATGGGCTGTGGCCAGAGGTTGGATGGATTGAGAGACAAAGGAAAGCAACACCTGAACTAACAAACAAAACATTCCCTGCTTTCACTTCACCCCTGTGCTCATCGTCGATGCCTCTTGAGGAGGCTCTGCTTGCTCTGAGAGCTGGCTCTGTTCTGGAATGGGGGATTTGAGCTGAGTCCTTGGATTTGTCATCCTGCAGGGCAAAACCAGAGATGTGACACTTCTGTCATTGTGCTTGAAGTGTTTACTTGCAAGGAAATTTTGCACTCTGTAGGGCTGGGAGATAAGTCAGGTGCATTTAAGTCATTGCTTTCCTGTTTATTTTTTCCCTGGTGTTTTTGCTGTACAGTTTGCCCACTGCAGTAACCTACACAAACATCTGCTGTGAAGTGAAATTCCTGAGTGTAGTGCCCAGGGGAGAGGAATTCCATGGGAGGTTCCAGAGAAACCAGTGCAGGGAGTAGCTGGGAGCAGCTGGTGTTTCTTAATAGGAGTTGCACTGAGGAGAGGGAGGCAAAAAGACCCTGAACTCATAGCTGCCACTGGCTGAATTGGGCATTACTAAACCTGTGTGTGAGCACTTCTGCTCTTGGAAAACTGAGCAGAGCAATTCCTGGCATTAGTAAAGAGTAAATGCCAGCCCAGCCTGTCTCTCCAAACTCTGAGAGCTTTGTCTGTGTGAGATTTGCAGGGAATGCATGCATGTGCAAGTGAGTGAGAGTGAGAAATAGGGAGAAATGTGGGGGCAGCTCTTAATTCCTCACCATTAAAAACTGTGTTTTCAGTGAATGGTGTCTAACAATTTTTCTGCCTTTGCCTCAGTCTTCAAGGTGCTGGGCTTGAGTGACATGAGCTGGAAAGTTGCTTGTTATGCCCCTTAGTTCTCCAGAATTGTTGTCATGGTCTGGGAGATGTGGCCACTTTCAAATTCTCCTTGTGTTCTACTTTGTCCTTGCCTCTCATCCTTCAGGCTTGCAGTGCTGTGTCTCTGATTTAGGGGTGATCTTAATCCCATCTAGTTCAGTCTGTGAATATTCAGGGAAGTGAATATGGGTGGCTGCAAGCATGTGCTGGATCTGGGTGCCATCTGTTCTTCGTGGGGGATTCCAGGATGTTTTCACACCATCGTGTCCTGGGTTGTGTTACAAGGTGCCCCTTTACACCTCTCTCAAACAGCTCAGAGGTGCTGTGACCCAGTTCAGGGAGGCTGCAGCTCTGTGGAGCTTGCTGGGAGGGAACAGCACCCTCCACCAGGGATGCAGATGGAAAGCGAGTGCTCAAAGCATTCAGACTGAACTGCAGCCCTTCCCTTCCCAATTAAATAAATCTGACACAAACTGCAAAGGCCTCAGCAAATCCTGCTGCGTGTGTGGGTACCTCAGCCTGTCCTGCCAAAGTTCTCTCAAATATCTCCCCAGGCAGCAGATCCACTGCCTCTTTTCCTTCCTTTCAGCATCCTCAGTTCCTGGGACACTTTTTCTTCTGCCCACTTTTGGTTCTTCTCCCCTTTGATTATGGAATTCATCTCATGGAAAAAAAGGGTGACTGAGCCCATCCCAGTTTAGGGCTCTGATCCAACTGCCCTCTCCAATCCACCTGTGTAGCTGCAGCTCAGGCTCTGCTCCCCTGCCCTGCATGTCCTGTGTCTTAGGAGCAGAAGGGGGTGGGTGAAAGACGGATTTTATGTACTAATGCAATCCCCAAGCTCTGCTTTTAAAGGGTAATGGAGGCAATAAAAATGTATTGACCAGGTGATGCAAGTTTTGATCAGCTCATGGTGGTTGTTTTTTGCTTTCTTCAGGCCATCCACCTACTACTTCTACTGCCCTTTAACCTAAACTCCAGCCTTTCAAAGGTCCCTGAAATCCCTAAAGTGTTACTGTGCGCAGCATTCTTTTGTATACGAAGTATTCATAACTAAAAATACACTGAGTACTAAAATTATACAGCTCTTTCCAGAGAATCCTCCTAATTTCTGTAGATTTAGTACATGTCAAGAAGCGATTTAAAGGTCATCTTATTTCCTCATGTTTGTTTAAAAAGAAGCGCTGAGGGCTAACATTTTGGCAAATGCTTGCTGTGAGTTGTACAATTTGTCCTTGTTTTTTTAGATAATGGTGGGTTTCATCTTGTGGAAGGAAGCAAAATGGAGCTTGATTTGAAAAATAGGGGGTATTGCAAGTCTTGTGCAGATAAGTAAATATAATTCCTGGAAAGGCAAGATGTATTTTGTCAAAGTCTTGAACTAGATGGAAAGGATTATCTTTACCAATTTTTGTCTTCCTGCCCTATTTTTAATCAAATAGATTTTAAAAGTGTCTTTCCAATGGCCTGAATTGCTGTTGTCCAACATCTGGCTGCACAGGTGTGGGAGCAGAGCAGTTGAGTCCTGGTGGAAGGAGACACACGTGGAAATCAAAGGAGAGCATTCCCAAAGTGCGGAATCCTGCCTTGAGCTCCTCCTTGCCCCTGTGTTTGGGAGGCACAGATGTTCCAGGATGTTCCATCCCTCTGAGCAGCTGAGGTGGGCAGTGGGGATCTGCCACTGCTGCTTGGAGTGGCAAGAGGGAAAATCAGGGAATTTATGGATGGATCAAACCCTTTGCAAGCGGGGATGGAAATGTAGAACTGAAGGAGTTTTCTGCAAATTCCCTGTGCTAAACCTGGCAGCTCAGCAGGACCGTGGGCAGCAGGCTGGGGCAAGGAAAGGGCATTTTGCAGTGTATGTGTTTGGTGTATTTCTGGGGGTATTAAGCCAAATTCTCCTCTCCTAGTGGATCTGGAGTATAATTCCACTTGTCTTAATGGAGATGGATTCCAGATTTACAGTGGTGCTGGAGAGAAGAGGGAAAAGATTATGCACAGAGTGGGTGGGTGGTGGGAAGAAACCCCCCCTTCTTTTCTTTTCTTTTCTAACACAGTTTTCAATGAGAAATCATGTAGACAGCAGCTTCCAGCCTGCCAATGCAAATTGAGACAAATTAGGGGGTAGATTAACTAATTATTGTAATGTCATGGTAGCAGTGCTACAGTTCAGGCTGCAGAAGGCTTTCAATTACCAGCTTTCTTTTTCACAGTTACCTTTTAATTGGTAACATTATTTGTGTATCAATTAAGGCAAGAAAGCCTCTTGCCTTTTGTTTTTTATTCATTAAAGAGATGCCTCAGTGGGTTTGGGACTGGAGAGGGAGAGGGACCCTTCGCAGTGATCGGAACAGACGGCAACGCCCCACCAGGGGCACATTTGTAAGGCTGGAAATTCCTTTTCAGACCTCACAGTGGAATAGGAGTTAGATACACATCTGATAAACAGGCTATTTTCAATCTCTGTTTGGGGAGATGAGAAAGTGAAATGTGCAGCTGGCAAGCTCCAGCTCCTCATGTTTCACTCCTCAGAAGTAGACAGTCGCCAAACAAAGGGCCTTAGTGCAGTTATTTTAGCAATAACTAATATACATACCTGTATGTGTATGTATGGCTCCCTCCAGAGCACAGCTGCAGTCTTAAGGCTGTGCAGAAAAAAAGAAAAAAGAAAAAAGAAAAAAAAGGCAGTTTTGGATCTGCAGTGCTTGGGATGGGGCTGAAATTCTCCACATCCCAAAAAAACTTTGATGTGCACTTTAGCTGTAAATGGAATTTCAACTTCTAATGAAAAATCCCCGGTAAATAATTAATCTCTGTCTAATGCTGTGTTTGAGGGGTGCTGTGGCCTCAAAGATAGATTTATTTCAATTTTTTTCAATACCTGTAGAAAACCTATGCTAGAATTTTGATTCTGTTCATATGTTGGGTTATCTTACCTGTATTCTTTCTTTGCCTTATATGAATTAAGTTATTAAAGCAAGTAGGACCTTTGGAACCTCACCAGTGTATATATATACTTTTTTTTTTCATATATGTATGTGTATATATACATATGAATGCATGTGTGTGTGTGTGTATTGAAATGGTTATCTTGGGACCATCAGTTTTTTTCTGGAAAATGGGTTAAATAAAAGCAGGATGAGGAGAATTTGTGTGGAGAATAAAACTCCCCTTCCAAGTGGAGCCTCAGTATTTTGTTTGAGCTTTCCAGGAGCTTTGGAGGGGCCCTGCACACCCTGCCTGTCTGTTTGAGGAGAGCTGGTGGCTTGGGCTGCCCTGGTGACACCTCTGGAGAATTCCTTTGGGATGGAGCACTGTGGGTTTGCTCAAGGTGAATCAGATTATGGGAGGTGAGACTTCGATACTTGTCTAGGATTCCTTCCTGCCCTCAGCCCATCAAATTCTTCCCAAGGCATTGGGACCTGGCCATCCCACCTCTCTGGTGCGTGGGAATTGTCTTGGTGCAGCTCAGTGGCCCAAGAACTGACGGCCCCGGTGGCCCCGAGGCTGCTCTGAGTGGACACTTGTTTGCTGTGTCAAGAGGAACCATTGATTTTTTTCCTCAAGAAAGCAACAAAAAGACTCTCATCCAGGCTGTGCTTGCACTTGAACTGAAAGCACTGAGACCCCTTCCTGCTCCTGGGAGCTTTCCGTTTGCTGCAGTAGGAAGGGCTGTTAATTTAAGTATGCAATTGATATATGTCATCTAAATCAAAACATCTTGCACGAATGTGATTAAATGAAATTCCTCAAGTATGTTCTTGCCATCTGGAACAACTTTCCCATATTTTGTTGTCTCATTGACTCTTCAAAATTTAACTGAGAATGTATTTTCACTTCCCCCCACCCCCACCCTTTGGTAATGCTTAGTTTTTCCTCCCCACTGAACTTCTATTAAAATCTGCAAATCATTTTGGAATAAGCATTAAGGGGAGGGAGCCCTTCAAAGTCAGACCACAATCCTGGTGGGTATTGGAGGCTTCCACTGCACTGTTATCCCATCACATCCCATCATCGTCTCTGGGGGACTGGGCATCCCTTTGATTTTAGCCCAGGAGTCCTATCCAATGAATTCTCCTCAGAATTCAATGGGAAGAATGTGTGGTTGCTCTGGTGCCCACATCCTGGCAGCTGATGCCACTCTGGCCTTAGAGGGGCCACAGTGACTCACATTTGTCAGGTGACCTCCAGAGGATCCAGAGATAAAAAGTTCCCATTTGGGATCCCAGTTTACCCTCCTCATGTTGGACCATCCTGTTGGCAGCAGCAGCCTTCCCAAATCTGCTATCTGCTCTTGTGGAAATCAGGGACAAAGCACCGTGTAGGAATTCAGAGTGTAAAATACAAATGAATTCCTAAATCTATGGTCAGCTTCAGGCTTGTTAAGGTTTGCTGCAAACAGAAGCTGCACATGAGATCAAAGCTCAGCTAAGCAGAGGTGAAATCCCAAAGCGGGATTTTGGGGTTCCAAAGCTGCAGATCACCACACTCCTCACTCTTTTCACTGATCCATTTAAACTCAGAAATACAGAGAAATTGTTGCGCACACACTGCTGAATGTGAGTTGGCAATGTGCTTCTTCTCAGCTAGCCAAACTGGGATTTTCAGATTTCCCTGCATTGTTTCCTTCCCTCTTTATTTGCTAATGGCATCTGATTATTGGACTGACTTGAGACAATGCACAATAACAGATTTTCAAGTTTGAATGTTTCTTTTTGCTAAGTTTTGCTTAGTATTTTTTTTCAGTGAAAACCAGTGCCCTCCCACATCCCAAGCTTGGTTTGCCTGGGCTGCTGTGTGAGTGCACTCTGGAAATAACAAATAAGAGACCCAGCAATCAGTCATTTAACAAATTTGAAAATACTGAGGGATTCTGGCCTGTAACATAAGCAGCTATTTAAGTTTTGGGGTTTTTTTTTGTGGCTCGCTACTCCTGATGTGAATAATTTACAGAAATAATAATGAGGGAAGACTAAATAAGGAGAAGTACAAGACGTGAAAAGGAAGAAGCCAAAAGTTAGGGTCAGCTGCTAGTGTTTGCAATTTGCAATGTCGATGGGTTTAGGCAACTAAACATTTAAACCACAAAGTGGTGAACAACTGGCTTGAGAGTACTTTGAACCTAATGTAGCCCAATTAACTCTTGTTTGAATTCTAGTCTTGACCTAAATCTGATCCTCCTGAAGACAGTAGCAACATCCCCATTGCTTTATGCCTGGACACTTAAAACTGGGTCAGTGCTGACGGTAGAGATTCAGAAAAATGTGTAATCTTTTGTGTGGCAGAGGGAGGAATTAATTCAATATCTGCATTAATTTGGTTTTTTGGCATTTCACTGCTGGGTGCCAGTGGTGTTGGGGTCCTGGGAGAGATAAGAGGCATGGGGTGGGTGTGCACATCCTGACCCTGGGGAAGATCCTTTGGGAAGAGGTTTTGCCCTGACAGTGACCAGGGATGGGGTACAAGGAGGAGCATGGGGTGCAGACCCGTGCCTAGGTAGTCAGAAGCTGAAGGGTGCTCTGGAGCCATCACTGCCCTGCACAGGCAGGGCGATGGGATTTCCACCAGAGCAATGTTTGTCTGGGAAGGAGACGTCCTTTGGTCACTCCCCAGCCTCTTGATTGCAGGAACTGATACAAATAAGGCAAATATTTTTTGCAAGTTTTGGCCCAGTCTCCTGCCTCTGGCCCCAGTGGGCGTAGGGTGAGCACTTTGAACATTCCCACTCTTTACATTCAAGCAACTTCCTTTCTTTTCCCTGGAGCCCTCACCACAGATCTGCTGTGAAGAAAATTATGAGAAAATGTTGCTGAATCCAAGTTCTTGGTGGTGGTGGCAGTGCTGGAGCTGTGCTGGCTTCCTGACAGATCCCACCTTGCATCTGTGGACTTCCTAACTGGGAAATCTGCTTGTGTTCCTTAAAAAGAGATGGCCAAGAATGCTTTCATTAATACTTAATTTACTGCTCGAAGTCTCCTGGTTTTTGGAAGCATTCAGCCAGCTGGAGTAGTAAGTTTTCCTGAAATCCTCACTAGGAGGGATTTCCTCAGGTTTGGGGCAGCTCTGTGGCAGTTGTTGGCCTGGGAAGGGGAGTAAGAGGCAATTCCCTGTCTGATTAAAGCAGACCCAAGTCTCTGATCTCAACCATGGCAATCACCTTCACCTTCCCCCTAAATCTCTTGCAGAACAGCTCCCCTGGTCTTGCACTGGTGATGTGAAGATAAATTTCAACATCTTGGAGGATTGAGTGGAGCAGAATTGCTGTTCTCCAGCTAGTCCTGCTGTCATGCAAGTGGCTGAATCCTGGGGGAAAATAAATTTCCATAGCCCCACGTCCCCCCTCTGCCTTCCCCTCAAGTGCCTGACTGAAGAACACCATGGAACAGGAAAACACTGTGGAGAATAAAATATTCTTCATATTTGAAGACTTTTAGAAACCAGGTTCCATATTACAATTCCTAAATTGGGATTTAGGTGGCTAATATTAAACACCCATCTCTGCATCTCTGGCCTTAATGGACAAGCCTTAGGTTATTTTTGGTGTAATTTTTAAGCTGCAGGCACTTGAAGTGGAATTCTTTTTACCTGCTTGGCACCCCTGAGGAAATAGGATGGAAAGCCACAAAAAGCAAAGAATGTTCCATCATTTGAAGGGTGACATCACCAATGAATGGTTTTCCACTTAGGAACTTGTACAAATGTCTGTTAGTGGTTGTTTGGCAGCCCCTGCCTCTGGATCCATGTGGTCATTGCTCTAGATTTACTATTCCTTTTTTTTAAAAAGGAATGTTCTCCTGAAATCAGATGGAGCACAGGTGGTATTTCTAGTTTTAGTATTTTGTTTATTTCTCTGAGGTTTATGCACACTTTTGCCTTGACCAAACTGACCTCCTTTATCAAAATTCCCTGAAAAGCTGGGGAAGTTCTAGCCCAGAAATTGATCTCAGCTTTACAGCTTCTTCCCTTTGCCAGACAATGTTAAGCTTTCTAAGTAGCTAGAATTTCCCTGTCAGTTCCTATTATAAGAGCCTGATTTTAGTTGATTATAACTTTGCCAGACTTGTTCAGTGGAGCTGACGTTTTCCATACTTGATTCTTTTTTTTGGTAAGCTGTAGTTAATATGGCTCATCTGTCTCCTTGCAAGGGAGGGAGCTGGAAAATACCCTGTGTTGTTCATGTGGTTGTTTTTGGACTGGCAATTTTAGAAGTAGGGATTTTCCTGGTATAAGGAATTAATTCAGATGTCAGCTTTCTCATTTTACGTGGCACTGGTGACTTTAAGAGCTGGAAGTTGCAGCTCAGAGTATTTCTATATTGCTGATGTAGAGGCTTAGCCAGCTTATGAGGGGGGCAAATTCTGGTGTGGCTGCTGCTGTTGTAGAATATTGAATTTTTGTCATGCTTGACTAAAGAACTGCGGCCTTATTTGAAGTTTTCACTTGAAATCTGGATTTTAAATGTTTGGGCAGGAATCTTATCTCTTGATTATTGGGTGTAAAATATGAAAGCTGTAGGGGTTTTTGGTGTGTGCGTGTTGATGTAGCCAAGTAATAAAGAGTTTATGACCACAATAATAATCTTGCCTATAAAACGTGCGTGCTTTTAAATCCTATTTTGTTTTGGAGTACTTTTTGTCTTGACTACGTGTTTTGGTGGTAGACAAATCCACTTGACATGTCTAGTAAAAAACTTGAGAACAGCACCCTGCCTAGAACAATTCTGAAATGGATTTGAACCATATTGTGTTTACTTCTGTCTCTAGGTTTTATTGCTGAATGCAAACACTTGTGAAAATGCAAAGCAGAAATAAGAAGGAAGTGAACTTACTTGAACTTTCAGGAAAGAGCTTAAGCCCCATTTAACCAATATAAAACGTGAGATGAGTGCCCAGGTCTGTTCTGATGCAGTTTGGCCAAATGTTCCTCCCCTTAATTACAGCAGAGATCAGCCACCAGGGCATTGTGTGTAAGCTCCGTGCACCAGGGCTTACATTGAGGGTGAACTTGGGGGAATGATGTTCCTGGTCATAAAGCAATTAAACTGATGTGTCCTGGAAGAGGATAGAAGGGAAGGGGGATGTCCTTTGGCAGTTACCATCCCAGCTCTGTACATTATATTAAATGCTGGCTTTGCACCATACAGCTTTGCTCTTCCACTATCATTCCTCCACAGTGCTCTTTAAAAGCTGAGAATCATTTATCTTAGCATATGTAAGTTTATTTTTTATGTAATTACATGTACCATCGTGTTAACTTTGCACAAAGGTTGTGCCTATTGTCCTTAGGAAACCAAAGTGATTATCATTGGTTTGTTTTGTTACACAATTGTTTAAATTATAATAAGTTACCATCATTGTTTCTTGAGTCCAGCTGTGTTTATGGATTAAGATCTACTGACTCAAATATTTACAGTGTTCCAAAAATTATGAGAACATGCAGTGCTGGGGGTTTTCCATATGCTGCTTTATTTGACTTAGAGAGCTCTCCATCACCACTGGAAAAGGAGTCTTGGTCCAGAATAGCTTTGTAGAGTCAGGTACCTCTCGTGCCTGCCTGGGCCAGTGCTGTTTGTCACTTTGGTGCTGATGTGGACACACAGTTCCAGGTTTCCAGATCAGGTTTCTGGTGGTGATGGGTATTGAATCCTATGGAAAACATGCCTCAGCTGCAGGCACAGACGGAGCCCTTGAAATCTGGTTAAGGCAGTGATAACTGTCTAAAATTCTACCCCCAGACCACTCCTGTTTAAATATTTTTTGGGGGTTACCTGCTCTTGCAGAGTGTATCTGAAGGCACTGGGGAGCTCCAGGCACTCTGTGGGTCTCTGCAGAGCAGATTTGTGTGTCTGAGTCAGACCAAGAGTGGCCTTTGCATCTGTATTGTCATTACAGGACAGGGATTGGTGTTCTTCACGCAGGAGTTGTGTTTCTGGCAGGGAGAGACCAAGCCCTCAAGCCTTGAGCCCCTGAGATGTGGTTCAGGACTGACTCTGTTCACCAAGGTCTCTCAGATTTCAGCACATGCCCATAAAGCCCATGTTTAAAGCTGTGTTTGTCTTCAAACAACAACAAACAGCCTGGGGCAGGCTGTGGCCCTGCTGCTCCTGAAGCCATAAGCCAATCCCAAATGGCAAGAGAATCTTTCCCTTCAGACTGGAGCTGCTGTGCTTGGCCTACTGAGCAGCAGCTCCTGCTGAGAGCAGGTTATTCAACATGTTGGGCCACCAGGCAGTGACCGTGGCAATCCCTGAGCTTGCAGGAGGGGAGAGGACAGGATGTGAGAGGTCACTGTCGTGCCATGTTCCTGCTGTAAATAGAGCAGAGAGAGTTTGTTGGAAGAGTTGAATCATCAGGTCTGGTCCTGCTCCTCGAATCCGCCCTGTGCAGGCCATGCAGGCTGTGGGCTCCTGCTACACCCATTGCACACAACACATCTCGTGCTATGTTGGGCACCTCCTTGGGGCTTTTTTTGTTTGTTGTTCATGGGTTTGGTTTTTTTTTGTCTTAGCAGTAATAGACTTTCCATTATTTTTCTGTCATTCATAAGCATGAGCTGTTAAAGAGCAAAGCTCTCATGGGAATCAGATGAGATGCATGCCTGGCTCCCCAAGACACTGCCCTAGCATCAGTGTGGGCACTCTGATGGGACCAGAGTCCTGTAGACCCTTTCACAGGTGTTTTTTCTATGTCCTGGTCACACACTGGTTTTTAAAGTGAGTTCAGATGGCCAGGGTGGTCACTCTTGTGCAGCCTTTGTGTGTTCCAAGTCTCCTGAACTAGGTCATACAAGTGTGTGGGCTTTACCTTCAGGTCTGAAACCACAAGTATCTTTATTTCTGTGGCAAAAGTTTTGGTTTTTGGGGGTTTTTTTTTGGGTTGGTTTGTTGGGTTTTTTCCTCATGTTTATATACTTTGTCTCAAGTGTTTTGACACAAATTGGTTTTTCTTGACCCACTCATGTGTTAGCACCTCAGTCATGAGCCATCCCATAGAAGCAAAATGCCCTCATGGTGATGGTAGCCAGGCAAGCCATGCACAGCCTGGGAATCTCAGCAGATCAGCCCCTGGGTTGTGCCTTGTTTGCAGATCCCTGTGTCCTTCCCAGAGCTGTTTCACTGGTTTTCCATGTGGGATTCCCTACGAGTCAGTCGCTGTATCTCCTGACAAGAGTGGTGGGCTCCGTTCTTGTTCTTGAAGTTAGGGAAGAGTTAAGTCTTGCCTAGAAAGGAGGCCTTGTGGTGCTTTGTTTCACTAATAACGCTGCAAACCCTGGGTTCTGTCTGTCTGAGGGTTTTTAAAATCTCATCTCTATTGCCTGTAGTGGAATAAAAGTTATTCCCTTGTGCATTGGGAATATCACTAATGGAGCTACAGGCGCTTTATATCCCTCTGTACCTTGCTGAGAAGTCACCTCATTGTGTCTGCCTAATTATAGAGTGAAACACAATCCTCCGTCTGTCTCTATTGTTAATCACCGAGTTTGGATTAAAATATTAACCCAAAGCATGGAGTTGTATAAGTATGAAAGCAGCATGGAGACAAAGCAAGAAAGCCATCTGTTCTCTCCTTTTCTTCCTTGGGCATATGGAGGCATTTTTTTTTAAATGCTGAGGTCCACATATTCCTCCTGAGATGTTTGTTTTTGTTTCAGTTATACTTAATTTTTTAATCAGCAGTGTTTGCGTGGTTGTGTAGGTGTGAATATCAATGTAGTGATACAATGGAAGGTGGTTGGTGGAGCTGACGTGCTCAACAGCTGCGCTCAGTCTTTTTTGAAGACCCCAGGCTGAAATGTCCAAAATATTTTCACTGCCTTTGAGGCTTTGTTTTTGGTAGTCTGTGAAAAAACTTCAAGGTTAAACTAAGTAAAAAAAAAATCAGCTCCTTTTAAGGTTGTTCAATACTGTTATTGAAGGTACCTTGTTTGGAGGCCAATAAATGTACTGAAGTGGCAGTCATTTGGAGGATATTTTTCAGCAGTCTTCAGGCATCTATTCTATTTGTCACATGGACAGAGAGAAGTGGTTTTTCCCCCATTTAAAATTTTGTTTTTAACTTTGGGGGTTGCAGTAATTGAAATGCTGACAACTGGTCACAGGCTCTGTGCTGCAGATGTACAGCTTCATCCTCACCAGTGCAGGACTGAAGCCAATCCCAGCCCTACACAATTTCTTCTTCCAATTTCATTTAATGGAGGCCACTCGCATGATGGGCATGGTTTTCTACCTTAGTGCCCTCTGTGAGTGGGTAGCAGGCCTTTTCCAGAGGTGCAGGGACGTGCAATTTGTGAGCTCTCGCTCGCTGAAGTGATGCTTTCCAGCAGCAAAGGCTGGGATGAAACAGAGGATGGAGGCTGGCGAGTGTGGAATAGATAAGTGGAAGGGAGAAAGCGGAGTTCTGAAGGAGGGGGAGAGGAAGATGTGAATATTGTTAGCCTTGAGCCTGATCCTGGTGACAGCCACTGTGGTCATGTGAGAGAAGCATTTCACACGGGTGAGCAGGGCTGGAGGTGTGAACAGTCCGGTGTTCATTAACATCAGTAGCTATAATGTCTATTTTTGCATGTGGTATTAAAAATAAAGACTGTTCTTGTGAAATCTGGTCCTTTCATCTGGGGGATTACAGGGAGAAATATCAACTTAACACTCCAGTAATTATCTAGCACACTTCTATTTTGCTGATTAGAGCTGTGAAACTTCTCAAAGTTTGCATCCAATTTGACTTGTTCATTAAATCTCTGTTGGAACCATGGCACAAGTTAAACCTGAAGGTGACAGATTCAGCACCTCAGTTGTGCTTGCGTAAAACTTGTTTGGCTCACCTGGATGATATCAAAGGGTATGTATTTATTAAAAATATGGATATTTTTAACCCTGATGAATGTGTGAGAAACAAGCAGAATTTTTTTTTTTAAAAAAAACCAAGCTATTTTGGATGATTCACTTAAACCTGAACACTAATGAGCATTATTGTGCCAACAGTGCAGATGAGATAAAAGAGAGAAAGAAAATAAGCTATAAATATCTGTGATAATTCTTTAAACCCCTGTTTTTATCAAGTTGTAGTGGATGAACGTTTGACCAGCAGTTCTCTGTGAACATAAGACAGAAATAGCATTCATAGAAATCTCAGATGATAACACATCACTAGCTTCATTGTATATTTTCCGTTTCATGGTGACTACAGAGGACCAGAGTCCACAAAACAGTCTGTGCTCATACAAAAGGCACCCCTGTATAGCAAATGAACAAAATGTTCTTGGATCAAACTCCAGTTTTTATTTTATTTCTTTTTTAGGCCAGAAAAAGTTATTTGAATGCTCCCACAGCTTTCCTCTTCACCTCTTGTACTGTTACATCCTCTGACATCATACTGTGCTTCCAAGGAGAAGTTTATGGTGTCACGACAAGGGTCTCAGAAGTTCAAGACGTTGTGACACTGAGAGAAAGTGTCTGTATGTTTTCAAACATTATGGAAATTGTAAGCATGCTTTCCAAAACTGTCAGGAATATATGCTTTGAAAAGATGAATGCCTGTGCGGGATTAACTCCTCATGTTACACACGGACTCTGGAGTGTGTTGTTTTCTCCCACTGCTCTCTGGAGCCCAGTATCTCAAATGGAATCTGACACACCACACCAGATGCTAAGTGAGGCCTTTCCAGACTGAGGTGTGTGTGTTTTGTGTGCTGAACGTAATCTCTGCAGACCCAATTTGTGGAGTCTGATGGGAGCTGTCCCGCTGCTTTGGAGCGGCTCCCCCGGCCCAGGCACAGCCCATGTGCTGGAGTTAACAAAGGTGTGGGGATGGGTCCCTCCTCCCCCTGCACCCAGTCAGCCCAGCTGAAAGGTCTTGCTGGTGTGGAGAGCTGGGTGTGCACATGGAGAGTGTTTCTAGGAAATGTTATGTAAAGCAGTTCCAAAAAAGAGACAAGCATAGGAAAATGATATTAATTCTATCCCTAAAGCAGATAAAATCCATTTCATATGTTATTACTCTTCTTTTTAAGAAAGGAGAAGTGAATAATTCTAGCAGCTGTTTGCACTACAAAAACCTGGCGCTGTTTATTCCTGGTTTACACTGAACAGCAGAGCTGCTGCAGATCCCAGGACTCTCCAGAAGATCTCCAAAGTCAGGTTTGCCTGGATGGGAAACAAGGAAATGCTTCACTAACACTGGCACTCACTCACTCAGAGCACAAATGGCAAATTGAGACGAGCAAACCAGCCATGACCGAGATCTGGCACGAGCAGGAGATGTCCCAGTTTGGAGAGAGCCAGGAGATGAAACTGCACAAGTTTAGGCAAAGGACTGACCTGGTGGGTGGCACAAGGCTGGCAAAGCTCCCTCCTTCATGTTTGACACAAACACTTCCGTGGCTCTTCTGTGGAGAGTTCTTAGGATAACAGAGGAGGAGGATGGATGATGGTGATTCCCCCCCCCTCCCCCCCCAGCATTCTTACACTGATGATTTGGGTTCCCATCAAGCTGAGTTCGGCCCATATTCCAGCCTCTGCCCCCCAGGAGCTCCTAAACACTTACAACTGACTGAAATTTGAGCAGCGCAGTGTTTCTGCCATGTTCAGTGTGGCACTGCATGAATCTGTCACCTGGTGATGTTGAGCTGTCTGTTAGGCTGTCTTCTAGATAAATGCTGTTAACACATCATCTTTTAAAGCATGAGACTCTCCCATGGCACTGACAGGTAATATATACTTCTTTCCCTGGGAAAAAAAAAAAGCCTTTTCCGTTAGCAATGACTTGCTGATTGCCTATTTATTTTCGCAAATCTTCTCATGTCAAAATATTTTGATAAAAGTCTGGCCCACATTAAATAATCAAGAAAATAATTACTACTTCCAATTTTATTTAATTTTTGACTGTCAAATAATCTAACAAGCTTATTTTTAGATCTTAGGAATGCATCTTGTAAGGTGCTGCAGTAAGTGAGCAAAGATGGTTTGTACTCAGATTGGGGAATGGAGGGAAGAGGCTGATTTCCAAGCCTGGCACAGATGAGGAATGGGAGGGAGAAAAGGAAGGAACACTTTGAGTGCAATCTTGACCCAGCAACATTGGGTTAATGATCATAAAGTGGCAGCCAAATTGGTTAATTAGAGAATAAGTGCCTGCTGTTTGCATCTGTCTCATTAAGTCTGAAGAATAAAGCTGCTGAGGAGAGGGACTGAGCAGGGCATGGGCATGGGGACTGGGTTTCTGGAATTGGTTCTTGAGTTGCTGACAGACTTCTGGGGTTGGTGTGTGTCTTCTTGGGTACAGGGTCAAGCACTGACTCCTAAAATATATTTATCCTTAGTTTAATATGATGGTCTGAACCATTACTGTGAAACCTCTTCATCTGAACACACAGCAGGAATTTCCTGGATTTATGGCACTAATGTTGAAAATGCAGGGAATAGCATGGAGGGAGATTAAGGTAGGGCAGAACAGTGAAATCACAGGTCAAGGGTTTGATATGTAGTGGAGGATGTGGGTAATTGAAACAAGGCTTCTGAGGCTGCCCCCAAATGTCTGCCAAGTGTTTGGCAGACACCAACACCAGCCTGGCACTTGGGAGATTGGTGGGATCACACAGACTGTGTGAAATAGCCAGGATGAGGTTTACAGGGGTAGTAAGCTTGAGTGGATGGACTTGAGAAGCCAAAGCACTTGGGATGACTTATTTTCTTATTTGTTTTGTTTTTGTGGCTGTTTTTGTTTTGTTTGTTTTTCTTGAAGGTGAAATCCAATAAAAGGAGAGAGAATCTGCCCAGACAGAAATTCCCTGTAACCTTGCCAGGTTATGGGGTGGGCAGGGACAAGAAAGGGGAAGAAGGATGGGATACAGGTAGAGCAGGGCAGGCAAAGAATACAATTTGGGGGAATGATTGTTGTGTTTTCCCTGCAGTCCTTGCATGCACAGGGAACATGGGGTAGGGTTGAGCCTTATTTGATATTCAAAGTGTGGAAAGGTGATGTGGCACTGGGGAATCCAAAGTGGCACCAGGAATGGCAAACTGAGGAAAACCAGTGCAGGGAGCTGTAACATGGGACTATTCCACTGGCATCCTTCTCCTTCCAAAGGCTGGGCATTAACTGTACTTGCAGGCCTGATATGGGCAGAATGATATCCTACTTCAGGAGAAAATGGTAATTCAGGGCATTTTCCAAAGCATTCCAAGGCCATCAGGGACCTAATTCGAATGAGTGCCTTTCTCTGTTGACTTTGAATCAGGTTGTTGCATCCTACAGCTGAAATTTCCAGCCCTCTCACAAGGATTTTGGACACTTAGTCCCCCATGGAAAATTAAAATGAGATTAGAAGAGCTCAGCCTGCCATTCTAAGTGGATTGAATCAAAAGTAGGAACAGGCTCGGGGTTTTGTTAACAATCAATTGAAACTTAATACTGCAATCCCTTTCTGCATCCACAGGGAGGGAATGCAATATCTCTGGAAAAAGACAGTATTGTATATCACAGAACAGAATATTCTGTATGGAATATTTATTGGAAAATGATTTACATTCCCTTAATTTTCCCCAACAAATGTCTGCTCTTTTCTGCCTGGAATTGTCTTCCTAGCCACATTCTTGTTTCTAGAACTGCTAATAGAGCTGATTTAAGTTGTTCATAGAAAATGCTTTTTGTGGAGAAAAAGAATTGTTCTTAAAGTGCATCTGACTAAAATATGCTGAGGTTATTAGTGCTTCACATTTTGCAATTGAATTCATATATTATTTAAAATTTTAATAGAGCATATATGGCTTGCTTTTTTTAATAACTGTCCTGAAAAGATGATTCTCTTCTCAATAAAAACCAGACTGTGTTCAGCAAAGAAAAACCTAAGGAAAATTTCAGTTAAATTACCCTTTCCCTCAAAAAAAAGATGTTTGAAGAAATAAAATACAAAAATAGGTCTCTTTGGGCCCTTTTAAAATGCAAATATCTCTTAATGGGCAGGTTTTGCTTGGCTGTTAAATAGTTGTAGCTGTTCTTGCTTCATTTGGTTTGCATAAACATGGCCCAATTCAAAACTATTTATTCCTCACCTACCTCTTTGTTTCTGCCATCACTGAGTGGGTTGGGTTGGAAGACATCTTTAAAACCTTCTCATTCCAACTCCCCTCCTAAGGGCAGGAACATTTTCCACTGGCCCAGGCTGCTCAGAGCTCCATCCTCCCTGTAGCTTGTCCCCCTTGCTGTGCCCTCCCCAGAGTCATTTTGGTCTGAAAAGGCCTCCAAGGTCATCAACCCAACCCTAAGTCCACCTTTACAGCGAGCCCAGTCCTTATCAAAACCCAGAAAGATTAAGGCAGGGAAAGCCCCAAAAAGCATTGATTTAATTCTTGCCACACGTAAATGAGGGTTCCACCAGTTATGCTTTGGTTTTGGAATTGGCTTGATTTGAAATCAACCAGAACACTTGTCCTGACAATAGATCACTTTTATCTTGCATGTGGTTCCATTAGGAAAGATTTGATAACACTGTCAGGGGAAAATTGCTGATTTCAATCTTGTCTGGTTTCCCTCTTTGCACTTTGGCAAGTAAAGAACTATTTTGCTTTTCTGTGTATTTTCCATTGAATAACTGGGGCATCTCAGTAGTATCTTAAAAAGAAAAGGCTGCCAGCTGCTGTCTTAAGGATCTTAAAGTGAGGCATCACAAATGGGTTTTTTTTGTTTGTTTGTTTGTTTTTGCCTCTGCTGACTTGCAGCTGTTGTGTTTGTTTATTAAGGTGGGAGTCTGTAGGATTTAGTCTCTAATTAAGTGTTGAGAAGTCTGCAGAATGGGTGCTGAACATATTACCAGGATGCACAAGACCTTGCCTTGCTGGGGTTGAACTCCAGCTCTTTGTTCCTGTGAAGAGGATAACCTGATGATAGAGAAAAGGGCACAATTTCTGCCCTGGGGTCCTGCAGGTTGGACTGCAGAAGGAGCAGAAAGGGCACAGGAGCAGCTGGAAAAAGGTGATGTGAGGGCACTGAGATGGTCCCAGTTCAGTGCCAGATTCCAAAAGGGATTTAATGAAGGTGAGCCCCTCGTTCCTGGGGTCTGTTCATGCCCTGCTGTGGCACTGGTGGATTACCCTGAACAGCCAAAGCTGCACTTCCTGCCCCACACACAAATTAACTCTGTCCCTTGTGAGACCCTGAGCACGTTTTGCCCAACTCCCAGGCACAGGGGAACCTCTGGAGGAGCTGGAGAGGGGTCGTGTCATGGGAGGCCACGTCCTGAGTGAAGTATTCCGGTGTTGACAACATCTCTGTTAAAACTGCTCAGGCAAATCTACGTGGAATAGAGTTGGTTTGGATTTACATTTAAAACACAGAACTAAGTTGAGCTCTGAATTTCTAATCATCTTCTAGGCCCCGATGCTTTCTGACTCGGGCTTAGCCCTTATGTGTCCTGTTATTATCAGTGATATGTTAAAACTTTGCAGCCAAGTACCATATTCCCTGTGATATTGAAATATAGAACATACTTGGAGTTCTTTGCTTTTCCTTCTAATCTTTCAGCAACCTAATACTTTGACTTCCCTCTCTCAAACCAGGGACAGCCTTTTTTCTTTATCAGGGAATTCTGGTTTCAATCAGAAGGTGTCAGCAGCTCAGACTTCAGGGATACAGTCAAATAGTGTGAGATTATTGATAATTTTGCAAGAATGACCACACCAAAACACTGTAAATGGTTGCAGATACTCCATGGCAGGCACAGGAATAAGTCTTAACATACCGTGAGGTACATATGGGAGATGCTTTTATTTAATACAAAGTAAAGAAAACTAGAAGCCACAAGACAAGAAGACAAGTTATTTGTCTAAACTTCTTTTTCTCTAAAAGCCAAGTGCAATATTGTGATGTTTGGATCTAATAGAGGCCCCAAATCTTTGTAGATAGGATGGAAGACTTTCTTGGAGCTGAATTTCTGTTGGAAGCCCATTTCTTTTTGAGTATTTCAGCCAAGTCTCCATCTCCTGCAGCACTTGTATTGTACAGAACCCTTTTGCAACTGCTCCTTTGAAAACACTAGAATTATTTCTCAGTGCAGGAGCTCCAGACATGTTTTACACCTGTTCCTCTAAAACACCTGTGCTTCCGTGATCCTTGTGGAATAGACATAATTTATACTGACAGAAACTGCTTGTGCTGATGTTACTTGATAGCCACCAGTGCATGAGAAGTGCTGATAAATATGCTTTTCTAGAGCTGCACTGGAGGAGCTTTTACTGACAAACACCACAAAAGCTGCTCCTGCTCCTCACTGGAGCTGACATTAATGACCAGGCTGGCAAATTCCATGTGTGGATTTAGGATCTGTGCTGGAGTCAGGTGTTTCCCAGACCTCCACCATGGTCTCAGCTCTGAACTACTTGGTGTTTTATTTGGTTGATTTTTCTATTTTTTTTTTTTTTTTCCTAGAAAGCCAGAATTTGGCCTGGGAGATGCATGTGTGGAAATCCCTTTGCTTGTGCCAGGCAAGTTGGCTCCAGATCTGCACCTCCCTGGAGGAGCTTTGGTGGGTTTAAATTCAGCTCTTGGAAAATGTTGTGGTGGGCAGTGGAAGAAAAGGAGTTGGGCATTTACAGGACCTTGAAAACAAAACCCTCCTTTGCACAGGAGGTTTTGTAGGGCTGGTTTGGGGGAGGGCAGCAAGGAGCTTGTTGAGAGGTAAAGGGAATATCTCATTAATGATTTACTAATGAGCTGTAAAAGTTCTGACTCTTTATAACTTCTGAGGATGGAAAATGTTTCTTGGAATGCTGCAAGCCCCACAAAGGCTGGGGCAGATCCTGGCTGCCTCTGTGTAGGGTCTTTGATAGAGTCTGACTTACCTCTTTCCTCCAGTCCCTTAGGCCTTAGAAAAGATTAATCACAGTGTGGTGGGAAGCACATGGAAATAGCAGAGAGATGAGAAATGAGAGCGGGAGCGAGGAGGAAAAAAGCCCCAACATGAAACACTGTTTTCTTTCTGGTAGGGCTCGGGCAGGAATAAATTGCCAATGATCTCACTTTGGAGCAATGTCAGTTTATTTGTACTGACTCTGAACTGACCATTTCACAGGGGCTTCTGGGCTCTGCTGTGCGAGGGAAGAGCCTTGGAATGACATGGATTTTATGGACAACAGGCTTTGGGCTGGAGAGGTCCAGCCACAGCCCAGCTCAGCCCAGGGAAAGGGCTCTGGTTCAAGCCTTAGAGCTGTCCCTGTCAAATCAGCTTGGATGTAAAGGTTATGTGCTAATGTGCACTGCAGAGGTGGGCACAGCACACCCTGCTCTGGGTTCTACAGGAGAAATGGTCCAACAAAATACAGAGAATTAATTGCAACCTGACAGCTCTGAAATCAAAATCCCTGGAGTGTTTGACAGCAAGGGCTTGGAGAGAGTCCAGGAAGAGCCAGGCCATGGTATAGGTTTGCCTTTCCTGCAGTTCTAAGGCTTCCCTCTACATCATGTCTCTGGCTTGGAAGACCGTGAGTCTTTTTCTGCAGCCAGCTCTCGTGGCCTTTGTTGCTGCAGCAGTAGCTAAGGAGAGTGCTGGAGTTAGGGAATGGATCTTAGAACTGGTGTACAACGATTCATACCCTGGTGCTGCCTGTGACCTGGGCTGCCATCAGTAAAGTAACTTATTCCCTGTGGGTTTCAACTTTCCCCCTAGGAAATGTTGCCAGTTTGCTCCCTTTGCCTGCTGTCAGCAGAGGGATGTGGCCACTCGTGACCCAAGTGCATGTGAAACCCCTCACAGAACCAGGCTGTTGCTTTGTCCAGCCCTGGGGATGCCTTTCAGTGAAATATTACCGATAACACAAGTTGAAAGTCCTGCTGGAGGGAGCTGGGAAGCCTCTGTGGCAACCTTTGTCAAGCAAGCCCAGCACTCAGAGAGGCTGTGACCTCCCCAAAGCCCTGTGTGCACCTTTCCTTGCAACAGATTTTGCCTGGGAATGGCTCTAACCCCATAAATCCTCGTGCACGAGGCAGCACTCCCACCCCTTGCACAGTGAGGGAGAGCAGAGGCTGCACGGAGGTGCTGCACATTCCCAACCTTGTCCTGCTAAGAGTTGGAAGATGCCCAAACATCTCTGTGAGCGGTGTTAGCACTTTGTGTTTTCTTGGTCGTAAAGCTCAAGTGTTTAGTTAATGTCTGCACAGGTGGTTAAATACAACGGCTCCCTCTGCCAAGTTAAAATCTGAAATTTACTGGAAAGAAAAAAAAGACCAAAAAAAAATCATAAAGTCCAAGTTTATTCATGGCTTTTGCAGGTTGTAAATGTAAGGAAATGAGACCACTCATGCAGATGGGCATAATGTATGCCTAGTGTGACACCTAAAAATGCTACTCAGTAATTACAGGCCATGAGACCCAGAGCAGTGGGCAGCAGTCCCCCGTAGCTGTGTGGTTTGACCGCAGTTTGTGTTTCCCACCCCAGGTTCAGGCAGTGTGACTGTTTTGCAAGCACTGCTCAGAAAGGCTGTGTACAGCAAAGCACACTTTGAACTGATCCCAAACACCTCTCTGAGAAAGAGCTGTCCTGCAGGGGGTGGGAGATAGATTGGGGGGATTCTGCACTTGGCTGGTGACTGCCTGAGAAGTGGCACCACAAATAACAGTGCAAAGGGCAAGCACCAACGTAAATCCACTCCCGGTTTTGTGGTTCTGTTGACTTTCATGATCCTGCGAAGATCTGAGCGACCAACGCCAATCTGAACATCCTTGGAGCAACAGGCAAATTTCGATCTGTTTCCAGATGTTGGAGCAACAGGCAAATTTTGATCTGTTTCTAGATGTAAATGTAGTTTACTGTGAGTAATGTGGACATTTTTTTCCATGCTGATCACTCCAGGGGAGAGTTCCCTCCCTAGGAAAGAAGGACCTAGAAATTGGTGGGTAATGGAGTCCTGCCCTGTGTTCAAGAAGCAGAGATGGGTGTTTTCAGGAGCTGAGCAGGTGCTGGGACAGCAGTGTCACAGGCTGCTGCAGGTGCAGGGCACGGGCAGTCAGGGTGCACCAGGCAGCCAGGTTCATCTGCCTCAGTTTAGCACCATGGAAAGAGGAACACGAAGCTGCTGGAGAGGTGTCTCCTCAGGAAATGGTTTTGAAAATCACTCCTCTGAAGCATGGCTGGTATTGTTGCTGAACTGCTTCCAGTTCTGCAAGCAGATCACTCCTCTGGCTTGCTAGATAGAAATAAAACATTGGTTACATTTGCTTCTTCGCCCCAGTTTCCATGTAATTTTTAGGTTGTTAGCAAAGAGAATTTGTATTCTGCTTCTGCAAGCTCTATATGTTCATAACCTTCCTGCAGTAGAAGTGCACTCGTATATTCATGAGGAGCACACGTGCCACGCGTGGCTGTTGGGCCTTTGGAAGGGAGGCTTAATTTGGGAATGCTTGAGGATGGATGAGAGCAGAACACCTTGACTGGCTGAGCGACTCGAGGGGCTGAGGGCACCTGCTGCTGCTGTGATCAGCAGTGTTGCTGCTGTATTTTCTGAAGGTGCTCAGTGGCTCTCTGGTATCTCCAAGGTGGCCCTTCCACCCCCTAAATGCCCAGGGAGGAGTGTGGACAAACCCTTGTGACAAGAGCCAGGAGTGCTTCAGTGGTGCCCCTTCTCTCTGGGGCTGAGCTGGGGGGCGAGGAGGTGCCTCCTGTGCCCTGCTGACCTCACCTTGTTTGGATATCAGGATCTTTTTGAAGCACCCCCAAGGAAAGGATGACTAAAGCAGCCCCCAAGTGACACATGTTCCTCTCTGCTGCTTCACAGGGGAAGGCTCCAAGGTCTGTTGGTGAGATGGAGCTTCCTGCTGAGAAGACAACTCAAGCTGGCTAGAGATTAAATAACATTTTTAACTGTCTGATACTGTGAAGCTTAAAAGAAGGGGAAAAAAAAAAAAAAGGCATGCAGTGTCACCTAGGGAGTAAAGCAAAGCTTGCTGAAGCCCATTGAAAGGTTTCCATTGAATTCAGCAGGTATTGGAGCAAGCTGCCAGGATCATGCTGATGTGACCTCAGGTTACAGCTGTGCCACTGGCACCAAAGGAGGCTGTTCAGGTTTGGAGCTCAGCATCTATCCCAGCAAAGGCAAAAAGAAAGAGAAGGGGTGGGATCGAATGTGGAGCTCATTTCTGTTGCCTGCAATTTATAGACTGGATTTATCACCCCTGGCTGCAATGATTTCTCAGTGTTAGGCACCTGCCCTTCCCCATGGCCAGCTCATAAATGACACTGCTCTTAATATAATGGCTTGGAAGGTACAAAGGGTAAGTTTCAGCTGAAGCAATGTTTAATTTGGCTTTTGTGGCTCAGACAGCTAAGGAGCTGTGGGCATGTCAGTTTGAATTTGAGCTGCAGCCCTGTGTCAGGCACCCAGCCCCAGCTCCAACATGTACCACTGTGCCCCCAGCCAGGGCCTCGCGCTTCAGGCAGCGCTCTACTTCAGGGAGCACTTAACATATGAAAGAATTCATTCCTGGTTTGAATTTGAGCAGCACTACAGCGCATTGTACTTTATTACAATGCTTCTGAATTGCCTTCATAATTTCCCCTGTGCCACCACCCGCCTGTAATTCTCCTCCTGTGCACGGCTCGGCACAGGGCTGGCTGCAGCTCGTCGGGATGCTTTGCATTCCCCATCATCTTCGCACCAGCCTGGAGGAATTTCAATTCACACCAGTCCTGTATGGGGAACGAGTGTGATTATGTCCTGCAAGTGAAGAAAAATAGGACGGAGAGAGATGAAGGCTGTGCATGAATTTGGTGGCAGCCCATGGCAGGAGGGAGATGTCATCTCAGCTGCCTACATGATTTTGGGTTGGTTTGTACTTTAACTGCATTGCAGGGGGGAAAAAATGAATCTTTTGATTGACTAAAGTTCATGGCCATCCTGGCAGAAGCGATGGACAGCCTTCAGCACTCGCATATGTTCCAGTTTTAATTGCACATTTTTTGAGTTTAAGGGTTTCCCTTGAGATGTGTTTATTCTTTTATTTGAACCTCGGGAAAGTGAGGTCAAATGAGAAGATGAGTTGTGTTTAAAATAAATATCCTTCATCCTGCTGTCTCTTCTGGAGCGGCAGAGCCCTTCAAGGTGTTAAACAAAACTATCAATAAGATTTACTCTCATCTTGGTCCTATGAACAAGTTGGGATTATTGCATTAGGAAGGTGCTCAGCATCGAGAGACCCCCATCCTCTGCTGTGATTTCAGAGAAGAAAACTGGATGCAAAGTTCCCTCTTAATAAATGAGTCGTCATTTATCATCACTTACTGTCTTTGGAAAATGAGAGATTGTTTTTCCAAGTGATCCTGCAGTATTGGGAAGACTTCTGCAGCTTTGACTCATTGTGATTATTCCCAAGTGTTGTCATCAGTTCTTCCTGTATTTATGTGAAATTGCTCTAAGCCTGTGCTTAACTCCCAAAGCTGATCACAATGCTTTGAATAGGAAAAACCCCACATCCCCAATCCCTGCTTCTGCTCTAAAGCATGACTTCTTTCATTCACTCTTAATGCTGGGAGATGCCAATCTGAACCTTTTACAGAGTCTTAATATTGTACTTTTAAAATATTTTTGAGGCTGTTGCTCATGGTATAGGTCATATGCATTGGTTATAAATAAGGAGGGGCTAAAAAGAAAGTCCTAGAGATCACTGTACAATTATCATTAAACCTGTATCCTACTGTTCTGTTCTCTGCATGCCTAACCATGCTCTAGCCATGATTTTCTGCTGCACTGCATGCAGTAGTTGCATCCATCAAAGCAGAAGTGTTTCCAAATTTGACTGTGGATAATTAAACTCACTTTAATGTAAATAACGGTGCTGCAGCTCCCAGGGTGAAGATGTGTCACTTATACTCCCTATAAACATTAGGGAGAAGCGGCCCCACAGAGCAGGTCTTGACACAAACTCCTACAACCCCAGACTCAGCAGAGTCAGGGATTATCAAGTAAAGGGGTCAATGCTTATTAGTAAAATCCAGAAAAGGTGCCTAATTTAGGCTGTGCACATTAAGCAGTCAAAAGACCAAGGGGAGCAGAGGGCTGGAGCAGCTCTGCTGGGAGGAAAGGCTGGGATTGTTTACCTGGAGAGGAGAAGCTTTGGGGTAACCTCAGGGTGGCCTTGCAGGGCATGAAGGGGCTGCAGGAAAGATGGAGAGAGACAATTGACAATGATGTGGAGTGGTGGGACAAGGGAGAATGACTTCAAACTGTCAGAGGGGATATTTAGATGAAATATTGGGAAAGAATTTTTCCCTGGGAGGGTGGGCAGGCCCTGGCCCAGGGTGCCCAGAGCAGCTGTGGCTGCCCCTGCATCCCTGGCAGTGCCCAAGGCCAGGCTGGACACTGGGGCTGGAGCAGCCTGGGACAGTGGGAGCTGTCCCTGCCATGGTAGGGGAGGGATGAGATGAGATTTAAGGTCCTTCTCACCCAAACCATCCCATAATTCTATGAAAATGGGAGGTTTTTTAACCCCTCTCCTCCCCATCCCTCCTGCTGACCAGTCCCAGCTGCTGCTGTTCCAAGATTCTGAAGCACAAACAGAGCTGAGGCAACAGCTGAAGCCTTGTGCAAAGCCACACATGAAAAGTGAAGTTTATTTCTGTCAGCTCAGTTTAGTTTGGAGCCTGAGTGTATCTGCCTGGGGCAGCTATAATGTGAGGATGGCAATCATGATTTTCTGTAAGGACGGGGCATAAAAACTCGCTGTATTCTCTTCAGCAAGTAAACACTCTCATTTCATGCCAGGGTTTGTAATAAAGGCTCCTTTCTCTGATTCCTTCCCCATCTGGATGTTTCTCCATTACCAGCGTAGCACAGAAACGTCTTCAGCTCTTATGGCCACCATCAAAATATTCCCTACACCCCTGTCTTAATGTCATCTTTTCTGATCTATTCATTCCATTCCAAGCATGTACTGTATTTTTCTTTTTAGAAAGAGTGCAACTTCTTCTAAGAAACTTTTTCTCCCACACTGAATATCTTTCCCAAAGCATGAGAACATTCTACCCTTTCATTTTGCTCACCAGACATCGCACGATTTGCAATGGAAACTGGCAAGAACATTTAAAATAATAAAAATAAAAACTGTGCTCATCTCAGGACTGGGAGATGAGTGCATTTGTTGAGAGATGTAGGGGTTTGGAGCCGTGTGATTGAAGTCTCCAGGAATGTTAACTGAATTTTAATTTGTGTTTTACAGAACGATATGTATGGAGTGAGTCTAGGGGAGGTCAGGGGAGGGTAAGAGAGACTGAGCCATGCTGGGTAAATGCATCACTTAGTGCACATTGAGCAGGTCTTTGGTTACTGCAGTTTTCAGATTTGTGCTCTAATCTTTATTGATTTAACGAGGGCTCTCACACAGTAATTAATGTGGCATTAGTTGTGCCCAGTGCTCTTGGAAAAGCTGTGTATTAGCACTGTTCCTGCTGCTCTGGGCTCTGCTGGGGCTGCAAGGGGCAGAAGTGTGCCTGGATCTTGGACTGGGTTATAAATTATGGAAGCAGGAGGTAAAGGGATGTTTGTTGCCCCAGCTGCCTGCTCTTTTTGTGGGTAAAAGCTTGGACATTTTATGGGTTTTTTCTTGGAATTGTTGTTGACTTGCCTCAGTCTTCAGGATCTCATATCAGACCTCTGGCCTGGCTTTGTGCAGGAATTTGTTTCCCTAAGATCTCATGAATCCTGGTCCAAAAGCAGTACATAATTTTAGCTTCACTCAAAGGGAAAGAAGGAACTCAAAGGAAGTGTTGGAGACAGCCCTAAAATTGAGGATTCCTTTTAAAATAATAATAGAAAAGGCTTGATTCCTCTCTGTCCCTTCCTCGGGCCACAAGGCTGAGCTGATAACTGCAAGCCAATTTCTAAGTGCTGAGAACTTTCCAGGGAGACATCCTGTGTGTTGAGTGGTGAAAGCAGCATTAATTGCTGTGTGTGGGACCACTTAAACCAGTACTGAACTGGTCTTAGTGCTCTTCCCTAAGCATGAAGCTGAACTGTACTGCTCAGCTATATTCTGCATATATGTATATATATTCTATGCTGCTCTGCTGTATTCTGCATTCTGCTCTAGTTCTTTAATAATATTCCTTAAAACTAGTTAGTATACAAAAAATATTTATAATTTGCATTCAAATAACTATTCAATAAAAACAATAATTGTTCTTTAGCTGGTCTTGCAGAAGGTTTTCTGTTTATACCAGGGTGAGGAGCATGGCAAGGAATCCAAAGGGGAGTTCTACCTGAGATCCTGAGTTCTACACTGAATCAGGCAGCGGCACTCAAATTTTGTGGGATTATGTCATTATTTTGAAGGGACACTCTTCTGGGGCAGAACCAGTGGTTTGGTTGATGTAAGTGGGTCAAGGTGAGGGCTCTCTCCAGCTCTTGTGCACAGCATCCTTCTCAAATGACATCATCTCCGTTTCCATCTGTGAGAACACGAAGATGTTCTGGAGCCCGGGCACTTCTCCTGCTGTCTGGTGCTCCTGGGGTGTCTCCTGGCACAGAGCTCCAGCTGATGGAGCAGAGAGAGGAAGGGTTACGTGGCAAGTGCAGGTCTGAACTGATGTACAGAGATCAAGGGGAGCAAAGGTTTGGCTTCCCCAGCACTGACAGAACTTGTTGACATTTCTCACTCAACCCTTAATTCATAAAGTGAGACAAAAATCCTCCCTAAATGCTGGCAGAGGGTGATTTCAGTATCATTGGTGAGATATTTGCATCCAGATCCTTGAAGAAGTCCAGCATCTTTTTCCTATCTGAAAGTTGCTGAATGAAGCATCAAAATAAATCAATCACATGGTTTGGGGCTTTTTTTTTTTTTTTTTTTTTTTTTTTTTTTTGAGAAGGTTTTTTAGCTTTTGGTTTGGTAAAACCACAATAAACTCACTTTGGATGAAGGCCAGGTTTCTCTTTGAAGTCCTGTGAAGCAGCACACAAAGTTATGCTCCCTTCTCCTGGCTCCACAGTAATAAGGGAGTGATGGACTGGGAGCTGTGAGCAGCGGTCCAGCTGTTCCCACACAAATCCTTCATTTGGATGAAGGGAGACTGTGGCTGCTAAAATCATAGCAGAGAGTGGCATCAGAAATACAACAGACAGATGGATGTTACTGTAACAGCTGGAAAAGGCCCATATGAGAAAACTGGGATAAAGACTCATTTATTCCACTTCAGCTTTATTGCATTGTTTTATTCTTGAATGGATTTGGTACATGGTGATCCAATGGCAGCGTAATTCCAATTGTGAAATGATAATGCACAATTAGCAAACTGTCAGGTACAGCCAGCTGGAGGACTGGCTGCTGGCATCCTGCATTTGCCCAAATTAAAAAGTGGGAAATTTGTTAGCAAGATTCAATTTCAGGGAGTGGGGGCCTGTGGAAGTGAAAGTGCTGTTTCTTTCCTCTTCCAGTTTTTCCTGCCCTTGAAAACAGGGAGCTGCTGTTCTCTAGGTGTAAGGGAGAGGATCCAGAACAAAGCCATTGTGGTTGTTGGAGACAAAAGGGCTTGATGACTTAGGATGGCTACCTGGAACAGAGGCTAGACCAGATTAAGAGAATAAAAATAGGAAATCATTAAAGGCCTTCAGTAGATACACCTTGGGCAGTCAAAAGCCTCCAAGGGGCAACACCAAAGGTGGATGATGGTCCCAAGTTTTTCACACGNTGAGGTGTCCTTGAGTTTCAGGCCTAGAGAGAAATTGTTTTGTCTGAATAAAATGGAAGAACAGCAGCTGGTAGGCTATGGAGTTTTAGGGTTATACACTAAAGCAGTACAGGATCTGGAAAATAGAAAAGCTTAATCCTAAAGCATCAGGCTGGGCTGGGAAGGGATGGAACAGATCCCTACAAGCACCCCCGGCTACTTAGAGGGGTGTTATGAGCTGGGGGAGATGCTGCAGGGCCAGATAGTAAAACAAGAGTGCAGGGGCTATAAAAGAGCTGCTTGGAAACTCAAAGTTTAATATTAGGAAGAGAATTCAGCCTAGAAAGGAAGTCCAGGCCTGGGATGGGCTGTCTAGACAGGCTGTGGAAGCACCATTCTTGGAGGATGTGGAGCCTTGGCTAAACCTGAGCCAGCCTTGGCCATGGGCCCACGCTGAGCAGGACAGCAAGAGGGCCCTCAGGGCCAATAATTCTGTGATAAGAGAGGCTGGGAGGGAGCAGCTCTATCTGCAAAAAACATTTATTTTAATCCTTGCCATTGCACAGAATTGGCCGAGGGAGGGCAATCCTGAGGAAAGTATTTCTTAGAAATGTGGGCAAAAGAACACCTTAAAAATCTAATAATACAAGGAGACATTCAAATTCTGTATTGTACTTTGGGCTTAAAAAAACCAAAAACCAAACCAAACCAACAAACAAACAAACAAACAAAAACCAAACCAAAAAACAAAACCCCACTTCTGCAGTGTTTCAAGTGATACCCATCCATTTGTGTGCATGGCAAACACCAGTGGATCTGTCACAGCTTTTCTTCACTTCGGGACAATTAAGCATAGATTGCATGGACTCCTTATTTCCAGCACTGCATAAACAAAATTTGTTTTATTATGTTTACTCATTTGGAAAACAGCTAATACTTTGGGTGTGTATTCTAAGATTTTTTTGAACTCACTTCAATATTTTTTCCTGTGTCATAACAGTTGGCTTGTGGCAGCAAAGTGGAGTAATCAGTGGGTTGTGGCTGAAATCAGAACCATATACCAGAGGCTGGTTTGATCTTGTGTGTCAGTTGTTGATTGCTGGTTAAAAAAAAAGGAAAAAAAAACCAAAACAAAACTGCTTGGTTGAATTTGAAGATAAGAGAAAAATCTCCTGAGGGAAAAAAAAAAAAACAAACCAAAAACCCATAAAGGAATACTTGGAGCTGGTAGCAGTTACTTTGCTTTTGAATGGTCAGAGTTTTTGAAATACTTCACTTTTCTCCCTGTAAAGTGTGAGCTGGCCCTGGTTTTGTGGAGTCATGGGAGCAGCAGGTGGGCGCAGCCTGGTGAATCCCTCCCCCTGCAGCAGCACCTCAGCGCTGTGACACCTCCAAAGGGCAGATCCCCGACACAGGACAAAGAAACCCTGTCCAAGCTTGGTGCTTGTGCTGGGAAGGTGATATTTTTCTGCACACAAACTTCCTAAAATCCTCTCTTGGATCTTCCCAAGCTGCAGAGCAGGGAACAGGATTTCAGGATCGCTGTGAAAGGGCAGAACTGCTGAGGCTTTGGATCAGGCATTTCAGCTGTATTTTCAATAACTCCTGTCCTCTCTGCTATACTTCTCGTACAAGATCACATCTCTTGAGGGCATGCTTGTCACGCCTGCCATGGGGAAATTACCTTGAAGGTGCTCTGCCAGAAATCTCATTCTGGGCTGTTCCAGTTTGCTTCCTAATGGCTGAATGGTTGAGTTATCGTGGGAGCTTAGTCACATCAAGATATTGCTCAGAGCAAGCCCTGATTCATTTAGCTGCATAGGAGGTTTTGGGAGATGATGGCTTCATCATGAGTCAGTTCTTCATTATCACATTCCTCTGACGTTACGCAGCAATATTGGAGCTGCCACAAGCAAAAGCAGATGAATGATCCCAGATTAGATGGACCTTGTCTCTGATAATGGTGAACGTGTCACGCCTCAGATGGATGCAAGGAGCCAAGTGCTGCATCAGGCTGCTCCTGCGAGGAGACAGGAGCCTTTCCCAGCCCTGCCTGCACTCAGTTTAAATATAGAAATGGGAAAGTGACTTTGCAGCTTGATTTCAGCTATTCCTAACCATGCCTAATCATTCTTTTTGAAAAGCTTGTTAAGGTATTCTCGTCAATTAGCACTTGTTTCAGTGAGCTTCACGGATTAATTAGATGTTGCATTACAAAAATAATTATGCCTTTTAGCCATTTTCGGTTATTTACTTCCTTAAATGTTGGGTTTGTGAGGCAGAGGCTGGCTTGGTGCCACAGTCATTTGGGTAGAATCTAACACAGATTAATGAGCGAACTTGAAAAGCAAGCAGTGAGTTCCCCAGTGTTTTGTAATTAAGCAGTTTGATTAAAAACAACTGGAACAACTCTGTGCACTGAGAAACAAAGTGGGAACAGCTCTCTGCACCAAGACCTCTGTAACAGCACGTATCAAACCCAGGGCTGAAAGCAATTTAGGGAGCTTGAAAGTTTTCTTGGCTACCTGATGGGTTTGTCGGAGACGTTTTTGAAGAGCAGGCATTGAGGCAGTGCAGATGTTCTTCCCCGGCCTTCAAATTCACAAACACAATGACAGAGGGAAACACTGGCTGTTTTTTTCTGAGGCAAGAGCCCAAGTGCTTGCCCTGACATGCTTTGTGCTGCTCCATGGACACAGTTTGTGTGGTTAAAAGGAGGTGGCCTTTGAACATGAGCTGAGAATCTGTGCAGTCGGCTTTAGGAGATCTGCCCCACTCCGAGCCTGTGAGACCCAAACCAAGCCCTTCAAAGTGCCTGTGCACCAAGGGCCCGAGGCCAGAGCGGGTTCTGTTACCTGTGTGGGACCAAAGGCCTCCAACTGCTGCTGGGCTAAAACTCCAGCCCCCGTTTGGGGGAAGCTTTGCTAATTTACACCACCTGGCAGCTGGCCCCGAGTGAAAACCAGGCACTGCCCTGAGTGTGATTATCCCAGGGCTTCATCCTGCTGCTCCCTGCCCTGTGAGCAGGGTTGGAATTGATGCGAGCAAGGCTGGGCTGAAAAAGCTGATACTGCAGCTGGGGTGAGAGGCACAGCTAAATGTTGTTCACCTTGCATTAAGGGCAAGTCGGGTGCACAGAAAAATACACATGTTCTTCTCTTGCTGGCCCAGCATTACCTGCCTGGCTTACATTTCTCTGGAAATATGCCTGCCTGAAGCCTCAGACATCAATTTTCTCTTATTTTCTAGCCCATTTTAGCTCTCTTTCACAGGCATATCTTGCTTAGGATCAATAGCTCCCCACTATCAGCCCCATTTAGGATCTATTCATTTATTGGATTTTGAAAATGGAAAGTAAGAAGACTTAAAAGAGAAAATATGGGGGGGTTTCATTGAAGTGCAGTATTTGAAATGCAGACTCTTTCTTTCAGCTTTAAGAATTACTGCATTACAAAACACAGTTGAAATGATTCATGCCCCAGCTTGACTTATAAAATCCATAAGCAGATTGCAAAGATCCCTTCTTCTAAAACTGAGGCATCAAGACTTGCTTGGACCAAAATTTTAGTCAACTCCTGGCTCAGACTTTCCCTAAATTTGTAGCAGGTCATAAAGTCTTTCATATCTGACTTCTACCATGCTATGGCTCAGATTGAGCTCTTGGACAGCGCTGGCAGTGGCCTGTCCCTTCGTTCTGCCCTTCCTTTGCTGAAGGGCAGTCAGCTCCTGGTCTGATGGCACCCTTGATGGCATCTGGGGGGTTATCAAGGCTTTAGATTTATCAGTTGTTCTTGCAGAGAAATGTTCTGTCTCCTAGAGAGCATGTTTATGATTTGGATGTTGGGAGGGGGGGAAAAAAAACCAATCAGGATTGTGCCTACTTCTTCCTCAGTGAGGAAAAAAAAAAAAAAAAAGCCATCAGTGAGGAAAGTTTACTCATTTTCTGTCTATTTAGTTGGCAAAATGCTTGAGGGAGCTGTGTGGGGATGGGGTGAGCAGGGATTATTTAACCTATTCACCTGCTTGGCACGGCAGTGATTCCTCTTAGGAGTGCTGCAGGTACATTCCACTGCACACTCCTGCATGGAATACATGGATATTGCAGAGCAGAATTTCTGAGCCAACCCCAGCATGCAGGAAAAGGGTTTGTCAGGCAAAAGGGTAGCCAAGAAACTGCTCTCTGCAGTAAAACAGACACAAACAGCACACAGGACTCTATAGCCTGGCTTTGGGGCTCTTCCTCCTGATTTGCCCAAGCAGAAACACAGCAGTGAATGCTCTCCCATGGAATGGTGACAGAGTCCACCCTGGAGATGCAGTGAAGTTGGAGTTGTTTGAGAAGGGTCAGCAGCAAGGGAGAGGATGCCTGCAGAGGGTCACTTGAATCACACGTGGCTTCTTTAAAGCTGTCTGCTGTGTAAGAGGTTGGAGAAATAATATTAGTAATGGCACTCTCTAAAATCTTAATCTCTGGGGAAGATGTGTGTGCCTGTCTGGAGAGCTCCCATAAAAGATGGCAAGAAGGATCCAAAGAGCATGAACACCTACAGAACTGCATCCAGTGCAGAGCCTTCCCCAGGAGCCAGGCCAACAGCTTTATTGTGGCATCAGTTGTCAAAAAGGGCCAGCACAGCACTTCTCAGCAGCCCTTCTCCTCTTGGTGACAAGGACAATTTCAGAATCCACGGAGGAGAGCTGTGTCTGCACCTGCCATCGGGCAGAGGCCTCAGTCACATCCAACCAGAGGGAAAACCCTTTCTGCTTTAAGTGTCCAACCCAGCTGCTGGGCAGGTATTTGCTGCTGGAGGCTCCCTGTGTGTTAGGGTGGTTGGTAAAAAGCAGTCTGAGTTTGGGATAGAGAAATATGGACATAAAAATAAGTGAATTGGAGGTTAACTAAACTGAATTTGCAAAATACATTTAGCAGAGTTACTACAAGTCCTCTTTTCCACATGTGGTGAAAAAGAATCAAAGACACAGAGTGTCTTCAGGTAGCTCAGGGGCTGATCAATCTGTTCCTTAGTGGTCCAGGCTTCAGTGCAAGGTGCACTGTGAGTGAGCCTGAGAGGCTTTGTGCATGTGCAGGATTGATTTTGGCAGCTACTGCTTCACTTCTTCCAGTATTCCAGCAAACCAAATTAAGGATACTGTGTGTATCTCTGCTCTAACACCTTCCCCCTCCTTGTAACAGATACACTCTCGTGGAGACTTACAGTGGTGATTACTGTGAAGCAAATACTGCCACCTTTTCTTTCTCTGGTGTCTGACATATCCCTTTATGTTGTTCAGCTGTGAATTTCTTAGAGCCGGGTTTAATCTCCTTGAATCCCCGGAAAACATCTGGCAAATCATGGTTGCGAGTGTGTACAAACAGAGATAAACCCCACCTGGGTGAGACTGCTCCTCTTCCAGTGCTTGCTGCTCAGGATGGGAATCAAAGCCGGGCAACATGAAACCTCCTGACTTGTATTTTCTTCGCAAACTCCAGCACAGTGGCCCTGAACTCATGGCTCTCAAACATCCTGCTCTCTGCAAAGCCCTGGGAGTGCTGGGGCTGGCCAGGAATGTTGAGTTGCACCACGTCTTGTACTTCAATGCTGCTGCTTCTGGCCCCCATAGGCTAAGGGTCAGTGCCTGTGGGTAAAGTCTGAGGCTGCAGGCAAGGCTTGCACAGAGACTGTGCATAAACTCCTCTGGTTAGTACATTATTTTATTTATTTTGTTCATAATCTGACTGTATTCTGCTTTATTTCTACCTTTCTTATGGGTAATATGAGCTATATTTTGCTATTTTTCTAGGGAATACACTAATGTGCAGCAGAGGTGTGAAAAATATTGTAGGAATGGCCATAACAAAGTTTCTCCCAGAACAGTAGAGTCTGCATAGACCAGCAAAAAGTTCACCTTTTTGCTAAGCACATGAAGCTGCTAAGTGTGCAAAGGCTCTGCTCTTAAGCATTCCCTCAAGAGTAAAAAGCCCTTCATGGGGAGGTTGAAATAATGAAACATACAGGCTTATTCAGAGTTTAAATTTCACCTCCATCTCTCTGCCTAGGCCCTATCAAAATCCAGGCACTACTGAAATCCTCAGGAGACCCAAAAGAAGATCTGAAGACCTGAATCTGAAGCCAGCCAAGAGGCAAAGGGACTCAGGAGAACTCTCAGCAGCCTGAATGTGCTCTTTAGTGCCTATTCACCTCTCATATGTTCCTTAGCCAGCAGCTCACATCCAAGAGTGTAATATCCTCCTCCAAGCTCTCCCCTCTCGCCGTCCAGTCCTGCAGCCCTTATGTGAACTTTGAGTAATTCCCATCAAAGTCAGCTGCTTTGCTGAGTGAACTTCAAACCTCCTTTGGCTCTGGGTTTGCAGGTTTAAAGTCCTGGTAATAAAAGAGGTTGGGGTATCTGCAGATAATTAACAAACCGCAGGCCAACTCTATATCCTGCTCCCTGCCTCATCAGCCCTTTTCTGAAGGAAAGGTAACTCTGTCCAGTCTTCCCAAGCCCAGCAGAGAGACCTTAAACCCTGCTACCTTCCAGCTAAAGCTCTGTCTGGAGATCCCCTTCCGTAAAGCCTCAGAATAAATGATATTGTTCCTGTCCTAGCAGGGCAGTTAATGAGATATTCTCAAAATTGACAGTCTCTGACAGCCCTCATTGCCTCCCTTTGATGCTCTCCTGACAACAGTTTCCAAGGCAGTAAATTAGGACTGGACATTAAGCCAGTGAGAAATGAAGGCTCTATTTTCTGCTTACCAACTCTAAATGCAGAAAGAGGCAGTTTTTAAGCAATACACTTATCAGCCTTAGCTTGAGCAATGATTCAGCCTTCCAAGAAAGATACTGCTTAAGTGGTTTTATTGCTCTAAATGGGACTAAAATTCACTTTTTATCAGAACATTGACGTCTCTAAACATCCTCAACATATACCTCATCAAGAATGTTATCCTGTAGCCCAAGTTGTTCTATTCCTAACTTCAGAATGGAGTTTCAGTGAACCTGGTGTGTGTTAAACCCAAAGGGCAAAAGCCTTGAAAATACACGAGTTTAGTGGCTGTTTTCCTGGGCCCAGAGCTGCTTTTGAATCGTAGCTGTGATTCCTCTCCCTGGAACGCTGGTGCTTTGGGGTTTGGAAGTACTGAATATTTAGTGGTCTGACAATGTGTGTTGCTGGGGGATTCATTAGAGATGAACCCAACAGGAGGAGGTGAGAAAGCCCTCTCCCAAAAATGCCAGCCAGGTTGGGATCAAATCACTGAATTTCAGGCCTCTTTTACTGATGTGCCTGAACTGCATCACTTTCCCTGGGCAGCCTCAAGTTCAGGGGATTGATGGCAATAGGAATCCGTGTCTGGATCCAATATCTGGGACTTAAGATCAGCTCAAATAAATTACAGGCATTGCTGAGAGATGTCCTACGAAGGGACGAGCACAGGAAATGCCAGCTCTAATGCAGCTTTCTCTCCTCTCTACTAATTGTTTTAGATAATGAGGGAGAGGAAGCACTCATGATGTTTGAGCCTAGAGGGTTGAATCCCTGCAGAGTTGACTCAGCTACTCATCTTTGTAAAGGAGATAAGCTTTGTGGTCTGTGTCATAGGAAATGTACAAAAGAAAAAAAAAAATCTTTCTGTGATGGAAAAAACCTGAATTTAAGCAATAAGTATATTAAAAAGAAATTAAAAAATCCCTCCCCTCACAGAAATAAAAAGGGAAAATCATAATTAGAAATATTGCATGTATTTGGAATTTATATTCTAATGGTTTTGACCAAGCTGAAAAAAATTGAAATCTTCCCAAGGTAGGAGAGTCCCCAGCACGAGGAGGGGAAGCTGCTCCAAGCTGCCTTCAGTGCAGAGGGAGCCCGATGCTCCATGGGCATGGCTGTTGGCTTGGGGACAGCTCCTGCTCCAGCTTTTTAATTTCCCACACCGGCGCTGCTGCCAGGGATTATCTTGCATCTTTCATATACTCTACTTTTATTCACTTTCCTAAAATGCCCATCTGCAGAGGGAGGAGCTGGGTGGGGTGTGCTGACAGGAGCCTGTCCTGCTCTGTGACACACCTGAGTCACCTCTCCTGCCCAGAACGAGCTTTTTGAGACTCCAGAGGGCCGACACCAACCCTGGTGCCACGAGGAAATCATTGCTGCAATCTGTGTTATCGTGTGAAATGTGTGGGTACCCACCACCTGCACCACAGGAGGTGACAGTGCAGGGTGGGCACTGCACCTTTGCACCCTTGATCTGGTCTCCCACTGGCACAGAGCAGTAATTCCAGCATCAGAACATGCTGGAGTAGGGAAATGTTGATTGTACATGGCTGGACCGAGGGGTTGCTGTTCAAAGAATGAAATGATGCTTGGCCACGCTGGCTTGAAGCTGTGCTGTGTGAGGTTCTCCCTGGTTTGGGAGGGCAGAGATGAGTTCTTTCCCCCTCTCTGCCCATGGGTATGGATGTGGTTTGGAGCAGTTCTTTCATGCCTTTAGGCAACATCACCAGGATGGCAGCTGGATGCAATGATAAAATAACTTTTCTGTATGTACTCAGTTGTGCACCCCTCTGTAGAGAATGTGAGGAAACCTGGGGCTTTCCCCAGGCACATGGGGGTTACTTTAGCATCCTTTCTCAAAGATTTTTTTTAAACCTTTTATTTTATTTATACTGTATAGCTGTAGCTCCATTATAGGGAGACTGGGGAGCTTTTCCAGGCATTTCTCTCGATGGGATGCTGTAGGTCAGAGGGAAAGTCCTTTTCCCTGTACATTCTTCTTTATAAATATCCCATTCTGGTTATGTTGCCTTTGCCCCCGAGTGCTGACGTCTCAGGCATGTTTATTTTTTCCCCCATTTTCTTCAGGGACTCCCAGGAATGTCAGTTTTCAATGAGCAGAGGTGCCACTGTAGCAAGTGTCGTGTTTACCCTGTGACTCTTGTTTCTGAAAATGGAAGAGTTTCCAGGGAGGAGCAGGGATGTCATTTAGGGAATCCACTTGATTTGTCCCCATAGTTTTCATGTTTTCATGTCCTCTGGGAGGGGGGTTCTCCCTCTAGTCAGTTGACAAAGCTATTTGTTATTTTTAGCTGTTTTTGAGAGAAGCCAACAATGGTTTCCATTACTCATCTCCCATGTTGGCCATGCAAGGGCCATGGCAGGGCATGAACATGACCTTCAGCCTCTTGCCAGGACCCAGAAACGTGTGGGGACTCTCCCTACAGACTGTACATTAAGGGGAACTCCTCTTCATGGGTGAGGGTTCACATTTTTCCTCTGGAGCTGAGGAATTATTCTGTTCCCTCAAGCAGAGGTTAAACCATGCTGGGCACCCTCGTCAACTTTGCCATGTCTGGGGCTCCCAGAATCTGATAGACCTTGTGCCCAGTGAAACAATCATCGTGGACATAACAAATACAGATTTGTGCTGCTCCAGAATGGGGATCACTTTTTCTGCTTGGACTGTTTGATGTTCACAAAACTGTTTGTTATTTCTCTGTTTCACTTTTTGCTGTTGCTTTTCAGTTTCCTAGGAATAGGAGACAGGCACTAAAAGACATCTTTTAAAGGTTGTTTGTCAAAATCTTGCAGACCAAGTTGGCAGACAGGGATGGCATAAGGGTTGAGTGAATATTCAAGGGTTTTAATTCTGTGAGCCTGATGATCTGTGCTGTGTCATGGAACATCCACCTTAGCAAAGGCTTTATTTGTTCCCTGAAATGCTTTGCATGTTCTAAAGCAATAATGCCATTCACAATAATGATAAAAAAGGTGTTTTAAGTTGTGGAAATGGTGTCTTTAAAGCAGTGAATATACTGAGTGTGGAAGGGACAGCAGTGTGGCCCAGTGGTAGGTTGGAATGATTTCTTTTTGTATTACTGTCTGTACCTCATAGCTTTGGCTGCATTTTCTTACTTATTGCTGCTTTAACTTGGTCTGGAATGTGCCAGGAGGCTTTTAAACACCTCATATTATTCATAGCTTAGCAGAACCCTCACCTTCACCTTCGTTCCTTCACACCAGCAGAGTTTGTGGGAGCTGAAGAGGCAGAAGGGCTTGGCCAGCAGCGCTCAGTGTCAGAGCAGCTGCTGGAGGCACTGCTGTGCTCGAGCTGCCTGGGGAGCAGCTCCAGGCACAGCAGCCCCACCTGTGCTGCTCCTCGGGGCTGCTGGCTGCCAGGAGAAAAGGTGGATTTCTCCCTAGATCTCAGCACTACCAGCAAATTCCTGATTCTTTTGGGTTCGGTTGCATATTCAGAGCTTTGGAGCATTTTTTATCCCTTTCCCTTAACTGTGTTTAATGTGTGGTGTTACAGGTTTTGGGTGGATATTGAGCCTCTCTCTATACTGAAATTTAAACACATAAAGTTCTGGAATAACATAAAATTGAAAGCTCTAGAGGAGGGCTTCTCTCTTGGTACGCAATTCTCTGCTAGGAGAAACATCTTAGCACTATGCAAAGAATATTTTTTTTTTTTTACTAATTCTTACATTCTAATTTATTTTTTTTTTCTAAATCTACATTCCACAGAAATTATAAGGAAATTTCCAAAAAGATCTAAACCCAAGAAGCTTGCCCAAAGAGCCCCATACTGAAATTGATGATTTTGAGTGCTTAACAAAAGCGGGCAGGGGGGAAATCGATGAAAAATTACCATGAGGTCTCTGCAGTCAAATATACAATTCCCACTTCCCCTCCTGCCTATCCAGGCCTTTCTTCCTATTAATTAAATTCTTACCTTCTCTTTTAAATTCCTTTTAATGGCATTATTTACCTGCCCTGTGGTTTGCCAAACAACTCAGAGCCACAGAAACTCTGGGCTTTGCTGTTTTCCAGGCTTTAGGTGAAGCAGGATGAAAACTGATACCCCATGTAGAAGTGAGAGCTCCATCATACAGCGAGTTCCTTTCAGCCTCCCTGGTTCCAAGTCACCTCTGTGGTGAGCAAAGCACATGTGCCAGCTCCGCTGGGCTGTGAATAAGGATATCCAAAAGAAAAAAAAAAAAAAAAGAACTGGGACGTGAGCTTTAGCTCAGCAAAAATGCTTCAGATTTTCTACAAGTGTGGAATAGAAGAAGTGATGAATATTTTACGTTTTAAAAAAGCCAGCACTGGTTCTCTTAATTTAAGTCATTTTTCATGTAGTTACCATTTATCACAGAGAGCAGAGACTTCAGCTGGTAAAAATTAGTGTATTTCCATAAACGAATGGATCTGGTCTGGCTTATTCCAGCTCAGCATTTGACTTACTACAAATAATGGAATTGGGAGGTAGGGATGTAAGGAAGAAATTAGCAGAGCTGCAGCTTGGCAGGGATCACGGAGCTGTTTGCAAGAGCCCTGAATGCTCAAGCATAGAATGGGCCAAACCCCTCATTACAACCAGGATTAACAACTTTTCTTGTCGTTAAGAGAAGGCGAATCAGGGCAGCTTTGCTTGCAGAGCATTTGCTGTTGTGCAGCTGCTGGAGGCAGCTCCGAGGGGTCCCCAATGTGGTTCCTATTGCCCTCAGTGACGTGGGACCCTTTTTGTTGCCCCATTGGGCAACCAAAGCATTCCACACATGACAGTAATTAGTACCACACTGCCCCATTGTGCTAATTGAAGCTGCAGGTGCTCGATGTTGCTGAAACCTGGACTTTTCTGGGACTTTAACTTCTGCCCATGCTGTCACTCTGAGGGACACTGGCCACGGACAAGACCCCCGCACTGAACCTGGCACTGTGAAATGCCCCCTGCTCCAGAGCTTTTATGGTTCCAGTGATTTTTAATCCCATTGTTGAAAGTCACAATGCCTCGTGCCTTAGAACTGTAACACAATGTTCATGGGGCAGAGACAAAGATGCTCTGGGAGACGCTTGGAAATCAGACATCTGTCGGAAACACTTTGGTCTGCGTTGTACAAATGACCCTCAGAGGTGCTGTCACGGATTAGGTTTTGGAGGGATGGGGAAAAGGGGCTTTGCCTTTTTAGTTTGCTCCTGTTCTGTGTCTGGAATCAGTTTAATATCTGAGCACTTGGCTTCCCACCTCTGTGATGTCCATCAAAGAAAATTCTTAGCAGTGAGCTTCAATTCATGATGCATCTTTTCTAGCCTGATGTTGTGTAAACTGTTTGAGTGTGTCAAATTTGATTCCTTGTGTTTCCTTAAGAATATGCAGCTTAAAACTTCCAATTTACTGGTTTTTTAATCTCATTATCATTCACATTACTTTCTATATGGCTAGGAATCCTTGTGACAAATAGTTCTGCATGGTTTTTTGAGTTGAGTAGACATGAGGATTTCAAATTTGCTAAAGGAAATGTCCTCCTTAGTTGCCTTGGAGAAGGTACATGGGTAAATCACATTCCAATCTCTTTATTTCCTACACGACTATCTAGTTACAGTTTTCACTAAGCTGCTTTTTCTCAAGTGGTACAACCTCAATTTTCCCCTCCTGAGACAGAAACAAACAACCCCAAATTGAAAAGAAAAAGGTAATTTTGGGAAGATTTCATCTTAGATGGTTTTGATTAAAGGACAGACTTAAAGGAGTGCGTGTTGAAAGACTCATATCTGGTCATCACTATCTTCTGTAAGGAAGAAACAGATATTCTACTTGTTCCATTTCAAAGAGGTTTTTGGCCTTTTGTATTTTTTCACAGAAGCATAGATAATTTCTTTTTTTACTCCTGACTTTTGTAAAAAAATCTCTTTCTTCCAGAACTGTGTCTTAGAGACCAGAAAACTGAAGATAGAGACTCTTGAGAGTAACCTGTAGTTGGGAAACTTAAAAGCTTCCTTTAAGAAATACAGTTGTGCTCCTTCATTTAATTAAATGCAGTACTTAAAATGAGGGAATCGGCTCTGTGAAGTATCATTTATCTGTCACGGGTTTGTAAAGGAATGAGACAACTTAAAGGTATGCTAATCTTTCCCATTATTCTGAAGCTAAGCTTTCAGCAAGAAAAACTGCCCTTCATAGGCAAGTGTCATAGTTAACACCTCTTTATAAAAGATAAATGATAATGGAAGAGGAAAACAATTACCATGGTGCTTTCAGCCTCGAGGAAAGCCCTAGTGGATGAAGTAGAGGTTCTTAGTGGAAGATCATAACAGACAATGCATCATAAAACAAACAAGCAAGAATGAGGAAAAGCTAAACTTAACAGAAAATTATTTCCTTTTATTTTCATTTCACTTCACTTATTTTCCTGTGGCAGTCGAAATTGATGTCTCTGGTGGAATTAGCATGTTTGTGACTATCTTTTGCTGTCATGAATGTACTTTTTAAAAGAGATTTAAGGGCCCACCAGAGCTCTGAATCACCCCGTGGACAATCTTTTCTCTTTCTCTATTGACTGTAAGACAGAAACTTTCTCTGGTCCGGGCTGGTTTGATGCCTCTGTTGTGCCCTGCTGCGCAATCTTTGAGCTGAAATTTTCAAGAGACCCAGTGGGGATTCCACATTTTTTTGGCAAAAATTGGCCATAAAAATACCTTAGCCCCATTTGATGTTTCCAGCCTTTGTGTGTTTCATTCTCTGTTATCTCAGCACGCAGCTGCCAATGGCAAGGGTCAGTCAGGAGACCCAGATCCAGCAAAGTGTTCTGGCATTTGATTGCATTTAAATAGGGAAAAGCAGTGGCGTCAAACCCTAGGAATTAGGAAAAAGGATGATGTTGATCAAAGCAATGGGCACCAGTGCCTTGGAATGGATGTTGGGTCTGCCACAGAATCCCTGACTGACCTTGCAGAAGTCCCAACCTGGCTGTGCTCAGCTGTTGATCAGTGCTTTCTCTGTATCGTTATTTTTGAGGGATTCAAAGTATTGAGTGAGCTGTATTAAATTAGATGTTTGTAACTACAATGAAGCACTGCAATGAAGTTTTTTGGAGTGTTTGCTGCCACTCAGAACCCCCCTGCCCTGGGCTGAGCCCCAGCGTGGGCAGCAGGGCAGGAGTTCTGCCCCTGTGCCCCGGGCTCAGGTGAGACCCCACCTGCAGAGCTGCCCCAGCCCCGGGCCCAGCTCAGGAAGGAGCTGGAGCTGCTGGAGAGACCCAGAGGAGGCACCAGGGGATCAGAGGGATGGAGCAGCTCTGCTGGGAGGAAAGGCTGGGACAGCTGGGATTGTTCACCTGCAGAGGAGAAGCTTTGGGGTGACCTCGGTGTGGCCTGAAGGGGCTGAAGGGGCTGCAGAAAAAATGGAGAGAGACAATTGACAGGGGTCTGGAGTGCCAGGACCAGGGGCAATGGGAACACTGCCAGGGGTTAGATGGGATATTGGGAATTAATCCTTATGTGTGAGGGTGGTGAGGCCCTGGCCCAGGGTGCCCAGAGCAGCTGTGGCTGTCCCTGGATCCCTGGCAGTGCCCAAGGCCAGGCTGGATGGGGCTGGGAGCAGCCTGGGACAGTGGGAGCTGTCCCTGCCATGGCAGGGGTGGAATGAGATGAGATTTAAGGTCTGTATCAACTCAAAACTTTCAGTGTTTCCTCAACCCCTTCAGCTTTCTGGACAGATCAGAGGTGTATGGAACCAGAGAGTCCAGGCAGACAGTGGAATCTGGAGCTGTGCAGCTGGAACCTCCTCACTGGGATCACAGGGTGTGGCAGGATGAGCTGCAGGTAGAGATCTCACCCAGCAAACTCACCTGAGGTCAAGCCAGGTGTGCTCTTTGGGAAGAACTGGAGCAGATTTGGCTGGATCCAGCCACCTGCAGAGGGCTGTGCCAGGTGTGGAGCTGAGGGAATCACAGTCCCCACAGGGCACAGCCCCTCTGCTGCTCTGTCTGCCCACCAGCCACAGCCACAGGGGTGTCTTTCCCCCTTTCTTAAGTTCCTGCACAAACCCTACCTTTTAGTTTGTGCCAGCTGGGAGGTGCAATACAAACAGTGTAACAGATTATGGAAATATGTGAACACTTGTGATTTCCCCTGAGGTTTTTCTTGGTGCAATTCGATAGAGTGACTGAAATGAAGGAATATCACTCCCTTAAGCGTGTGAGATCTGACCAATAATACATTACCAAGATAATACTTCCTTATCCCATAGGTATGCTGGGAAGATTGATCAGTCTTTGCCTGTAAAATGCTGGGAAATGTTATTTGCCATAAATGCCAAGTACAGCTTTACTGTGGCATCTGTGACTCAGTTCCTTAGTTTTAAATAAATAAAAGCCCATGTCATTAACAACAAAATAAATGCGCAAAGGCTTACTCAGCTTCAGATCTGTAGCTGACAAATTTGAATTGACGAAGCTTAAGTAATTAAAAAGATGAGAGAAAAAACCCTCACATTTCTGAATAGTTCTGAGACCTGGAGCTCTGCTACGCTGAGGACTTTGAGCTTTCTATCTCTATATGTTTTTCCTACCATTTCTTTGCAGCCAGGATTAATAGTTTGGCTTTATCTGGTCTCTTATCTAAACAAAGGGATATCCCAAACTGTGTGAGCATTGAGGGTTTCTAAGGATCCCAGAGCCATAAACAGTAGATATTTTGCAGGAGCCTGTATGGGTTTGGTTTTTTTTTGTTTGTTTGTTTGGTTTTTTTTTGTTTGTTTTGTTTTGTTTTCATTTCCATGTACAGAGCTTAAATTTGCAGCAGTGTTGTGTTGAACGCCTGCCCAGCATCACCAGCCTGGAGGGGGAATGGGATGGGCTCAGAAGGATATGATTTTATTTGATTCATGAAGCTTTGGTGAGCAGTGAGAGAAATGCCCCCAGGTGGGCTTCTTAGCTGGGGAAGGCAGATGAAGGTGCTCAGAATAAAACTTCTGTGGAGCTTTTCCCTCTCTCTAGGCTGAGATTTGCAGAGGGGAATAGAGCTGGGTGGGCAGACTTCATTGCAGAGCCTGTGCCTGCTTTCCTTCCAGCTGCTCCATATGTCTGAGAACAACTTTCATCCCTGTGTTCACTCTGCAAGCACCACTTAATGCTTTCTGTTGGCTTCATGGAGTTTTGTACTTCTCTGCCTCCTGGTTTGTGTCCTTTACTACCACATCAAACTGTTAAGATCTGGTGGATTGTTTTTCCATTTTAATTCCACAGATGAATCGACAAACAGATTCTCCACACTCTCTCATGAGTTTTTCAAGTGAGGAGATAACCTCAGCATCTTAATGTGGTATTGATCTGAGCCCTGTGGAATTTGAATTTGCTTGACTTTGTAAAGTTTGCATAGGTAGGATATCTGAACATCAGATGCCTGTCAAGCCTGAGACTGGCCTGTTTGATCTGGCTAACTCATAATTAATTGAGCTGTTAATGTGAGTATTTGATAAGAGCACCTGGGGGTGTTTGGCACAAAAGGTGCTGGCAATGTGGAGCTTGACAGATGGATGCTTTCCAAATTTAAATCAGGTAGGTCTTAAACAATGATTTATAGCCGGGGAGAGTGGAATGTAAAGTGATGTGATATTTTCCAAGTGAAGCAGTCTGATCTTTCTTGAAATCAGGATACAGGGTGGAAATGATCTGTCTGTTAACAGCCTTCATTTCAGCTGGAACTGGCCCTGCTATTGTGCCTTTTTCTCTGAGGGTCTCCCTAAGCACTTTGCCACGACAAAACACACAATAGTTCAGCTAAGGAGGCAATGAGCGGAGCAGTAATAATGCACATAATGCCTCAGTACTGGTTGAGGAGCACACTGTCACTTGTGAATTTCATACCCCAGGAAAACTGTCTGCAAGCCCACAAGGATTTCATCTCCTGTGACAGAGAGGGGGCATATGAAAAGCTCTTATTCTGCCCGAGCTGCATGCACAGAGATCATCCCTCAGGCACTGCCAGGATTTCTGTAGCAGCCACAGTGATGTGAGCAGCAGCACACTTGCATGTTAACCAGGCCAGTCAGCAGCACCTCTCTCCTGCAGCATAATAAGTGGGACTGGAGAAAGAGCCTCATGTTTTATTTGAGGAGCCTGGCTGGCTGGTGCAACTGGAGCACTCAGGGCCTGGAAATGCATGGCGTGGTGTGCATGGGTTCCTCCTTACTCCTTGCTGATGAAACAGCTTTCCAGCTCCAAATGCTTACGTGGTTATTGCTTGCTGCTCCTGGTGTGAGCAGGCAGCACAGGAGGGCACCCAGACAGTGCTGTGTTCTCACAGAGTTCCTCCTTCCTTCTGAGTCTGGGCTTGCTGTTGCTGGTTCCTCACCAGCCTTGGCTGGTCTGGCCTAATATGGCAAAATTCAGAGCTGGTGCTGGCCCTTGAACCCGAGCTCAGGTTTTAGGGAGAGAGCGACAACTGAGAACCTCCACACAGAGCTTCTTACGAGGTGGGTGGAGGGGAATGTACAGTAACAACTGATTATCTTTATATTACATCATTCCCAAATATTTTTAACCTCAGTTGTGCTAAGATTGCACCCAGAGCTGATTGGAACACCTGTTTTAACACATTCTTGGCTTGCTTTGCTCCTTAGACTGGAAAATTCCTCTGGGGAATGAAGGCCTGCGTGAGGAGGAGGGTGCAGGGAGCCGGGGTTGTGCAATGCACCCTGAGCACCACATTCTTTTCTGCACAGGACTTATATATATAACATCAGAGCCCTCTGGGAAGGCTTGCTGCGGACCAGCCTTGGGGATGGAAGCTGTACTGTTTGCTTTCTGATCAAACTCATCAGATGCTGAGCCCCCAGAAATGTTCATTTACTCCCTAAATGTCCTCCCTTTGTGCTGGCTGCTGTTGAAGTGGAGCCAGTGCCTGCCCATGCAGTTTTGGACTTTGTGCTCTTGCTGTTCAGAGAGGATCTGAACTAACCACTGTGCCATTGTGAGGCACATGTGAAAGCTGAGCTTCTCTGCCAATCTCTCCTCAAATTGCTTTTGTTCGCCCTGTCTGTATCACCAAACCAAAGGCATCAAATTGCACTAGAAAGAGAATCCTGATTTCACAGGAGGTTCTGTTCAGTGTACTCGCAGTCAGGGGCACTGCTGTTCACTGAACGACATCAAAGGGGTTGTAGGGGGGCTGGACTCAATTGTGTTGTATTCAAGTAAGGCATTTTCAAAATTCATTTCTGTTGCTAAAAGACCGACTCCTTCTTTTAGGAAAAGTACTGCCTCAATAGAAGATGAAACAGAGTGTAACTAGGTTGGGCATGAGGGGGGAGTTGGGTGTTTCTGCTCCAGCCCTCCTCTCCCAGCAGGACCCCTTGGATCGATGGGCTTGCTCAGGGCTCTCTACAGCTGGGATTGGGTTATCTTTAAGGATGAAAGTTGCAGTCTCTCTGGGGCAAATTTGTTCCAATACTTGCTCTTACAGCTGTTTCCCCCACCCACTTTTCCAGCTGAACTTTCTCTTGCTGCAACCTGTGTGCTTCCTCTTGCCCTTGGTGCATCTCTAGGAAGAGTTTGACTCAGTTTCTCGATATTTCTCCCCTGTTCAGTGCTTGCAGTTTGAAAAGGTGTGCCTTTAGCCCCAGACAGGGCAAACCCACTGCTCTTTGTGCTTCTTGTGTTTCGTGTATGATCTGTTACCATCCTAGAACCTCTCCTCTGAGCTTGGTCCAGATCAGCCTCGATTTGCTGACCTTGGTTTTCCCTCTTTTCATGGTTATGCCTAAGACCCATTTCTAGCCGAGTATAAATTAAGGCTTTCTCTTGTTCTTTCATTTTGCTAATGCTCAGCTCTGCTCAGATTGTTTGAAACTGGCTGTTGCTGGGAGTAGAAACAGAGAAAAGAATCAAATATAGAGGAAAATGTGCTCAAACTGTTTGTTCTCATAACTCAGTGCAAGCAGCCCAAGGAAGTAGGCATGAGCTTGCAGAAATACTCTGGGGTTTTGCACGTATTCAAACACATCCACTGTTCTAGCTTGCACGTCAAATTCTTATGTTCAATATCCGAAATATCTCTTAATCTGATCAGATCTATCCTAAAATGTTGACAGTCTTATTTCCTCAGGCCCAAATGAGGTCAGTGGCCATGTATCCTTCTTGGAGACAATTGGGAAATAATTAAAATCTGGAAGTGATCATTCAGGCAAGGATGGAAAATATTTTCAATTTCCTAAGTAGCTGTGACACTTTTCACATGAGTGCTCTCTTTCTTCCGAAACCCCTCACTTTTCTCTTTGGCCTCTCAGTGTTCTTTGTTTTCCCTCAAAAAAAACCCTCAAAAAGCCAAAACCAAAACAAAACAAAAAAACAAAACAAAACAAAACAAACCCCAAAAACTATATCCTGGTGGGAAGCAGAGGCAGGGCTGGGGGAATGTATCAGTGAGGCAGGAGGCAGCTGGCCTCTGCCCAGGCCATGCTTATCTGTTCTCATCTTCCTTCTCCCTGGAATACCAGTGCTGCAGAATTCTGCAGCTTTTGTCATTGTTCCCCATCCATCTCCCGCCTTCTGGGTGACCAAGGGGTTTTCCCTCAGGTGTTCTCAAGGGTTGGAGGCCAGAGGCTGAAGCCAAGATCAAGAGCAAGTCAGGGACTTGGATCCAGGGCATAAATGGGGCAAAATCCAGATTTGTGGGGGTGCTTTGCTGCCCAAGCCTCAGAAATCCAGTGGATAGCCTGGCATGGGATTCCTCTGCACAGACATCAGCCTTTTCTGGGGTCTCTGCACAGCAGCCCCACCATGAGACTCACTCAGGATCCCACTGAAATCACGGGAAAAACCCACTCAACTCAATTTAGGGACCTGGACCAAATTTCTATCTATATAACCTTTATTTCTGGCTCTGCTTGTTGAGAGTGGTGGAAGGTGCTGTTATTTTTGGAAGCGACTTGGGTTGTGCAGAGCTGAAATACAGCTGTCCCTTACTCCAGCTGGAGGCATTTCCATAGAAAACTTCTTTAACTTGTCTCTGTATTGCAAATTTATTTTGGGCTTTTTAATATCAGTCTTCCCAGTATGGAGTATTAGCAAGAGTAAAATGACGTGAATGTGAAATGGAGGAATTTAAACAGGCAAAGAGCACTAAATTAATGAACTTTCATTCTCCCACTGAAGGAGCTGTTCTCTGTGTTTCTCCCCAGCGTTTTATGCCACACATACATTATAACTTCACACTCAGGCTACTTTAATGCATTCAGGCACTGTTTCCAGTTTCCCTTTTCCTTCAGCTTACTTAGCTAAAAATCAATTTGTTATTACATGAATTGCTGCAGGACATAAAGCTGTCTATGTAACTAGCCCAATTAATTAATATTTTTGCACTCTACTTTAATCAAACATAATCACCAGACTTTTAAATATGACCACTCATCAGTATTTTCCAGTGGAGCTTATTTTTCATGATTAAATTATTACTGCAATATATCCTTGTGCCATTCCCCTACCTTCATATGGAAATGAAGTGTTGTCAGCAGCAGCAGAGACTGGGAAGGGAGAACAGTGAGGAAGTGGAAGAGATTCTGCATAAATCTTTCCAGTGAATGAACCAGTCCTTGATAAATGTGTCACCCAACAGGGTGTAGGTGTCATGGAGGTGACTCTAATTTCACAGAATTCCAGAATGATTTGAGTTGGCAGGGATCTTAAAGATCTTCCAGTGCCACCCCTGCCATGGCAGGGACAGCTCCCACTGTCCCAGGCTGCTCCAGCTCCAGTGTCCAGCCTGGCCTTGGGCACTGCCAGGGATCCAGGGGCAGCCACAGCTGCTCTGGGCACCCTGGGCCAGGGCCTCAGCAGGGGTAAATTTCTTCCTAATATCCCATCTAACTCTCCTCTCTGTCAGTGAGAAGCCATTCCCCCTGGCCCTTGTAAATAGCCTCATTCCATCTTTCTTGTCAGATCCCTTCAAGTTCTGGAAGGGCACAATCAGGTCACCCCAAACCCTTCTCTTCTCTGACATGAGCAATCCCAGTTCTGCAGCGTTCAAAGGGGCACAATCCTGATGGAGGCTGTGGCAAAAGAAAATATCAGAACCCTCAGGTCTTTCCTCGTCTCTTCTCCCTCCTGAGATCAGGACTGAGCTTACAAAGACAGAAATTTGCTGCTACTGTGCCAGCAGAGGGATATAGAGAGAGTTTATTGTAGCAATTTGTTTATTTTCCCATCTGTTTGGAGCAGCAAGGCTCAGAAATAGTAACATGTTCTATAAAAATAACGTTTTTACCTTTTATTGTTCTTTCCTCTTCAAGAGGAAACACTACATTGGAAAATGCAGTTGTTAGGAACCATCTCCTTTACATCTCAAGGCAAAAAAAAACCCAAAACGTCCAGGGCTAAGGATCCTGCCCTTGGTGGGTGCTGGCAGCTGCTTGAAACAAAGGCAAACCGGAGGTAGAAACAAGTTCCTGGAGACTGTCACAGTAGTTTGCACTTCAGCCAAGCTCCTAATGACTGTCCCCAATAACCTGAGTGCTTTTGGATGTGCTAAACCCACGGGCCAGAAAACTGCAGAAAACCAGGGCTGGAGAGGGCTTTGGGAGCCTTTAAGCTTGACAATTCACCCACTCCTCTACCTCAAGGGCTATCTGGACTACTTCAAAAAAATATAAAGTCTATATTAACCAGCTTTGCCCCCCTTGTTTGTTGCTCAAGTCAAGCAAATATTAGTCTAAACTACAAATATTTATGTATTGCTCTTTATTTGCAGATGTGTGTCTACAAGTGGTTTTTACAATTGGTTTTACCTACAGCTTCCAGCACTCTTGAGACACTAAGTTTGGACTGGAAGGGTTTCTGTGATAGTTTCTTACATTTTTACTTTTCCTGTTCTCTGTCTTTATTTCTGCCATTTTAGAGGTGGAGAAAAAAGGAAGAGGTGCATTGTTAGGAAAAGAAAATGGGAGAAAAGAGAATTAATCTATGCCCAAACTAGTGCCTAGAAGAAAAATATCCAGTTCAACCAAATCCTCAGTGTGTCCAATGTCTCAATGTGTTCCTTTTGGAAACAAAAAGCACTTCTGATTTTCAGGAAATTTGACATTGGTGTGTCGAAACCATGAAATAAAAGAAAAAAAAAAAGAAAAAAAAAGTAATTCTGGGAAGTAAAACTTTTTTTTTTTTTTTTTGGTCAGAAGGATCCCTTTCTGAAAAGTTCCTGGATGAAAAGCAGCTGAGTGGGGAGGGACTCACCTGCTGCTTCCCCAGAATCACTGAGTGCAGGAGGTTCCTTGACAGTCTCAGGTAAACTGAGTTCCTTCAGGTCCTTGCTGCTCCTCACACCCTCCCCAAACCCAGCTACAGCTCTTGCCTTAATTTTAAAAGTGCCCTTTCTGCTTTCTCCAGAATCCCCTCAGTGTGCACATGCAGCCTGAGGGATATATTTTCTTTCCCCCCTCTCCCAGCAAAGATTGCATAAGGATTGCTAGCACGTGGCTGCAGTGCATGGTGTGCGGCAGCCAAATAATCCTGGATTTAAGAGTCCCTCAGCTCTCATTCACACGCCAGACCGTAACCGCTCTGATTTTCCCCTTTCAGCAGCTGCAATACCCAGGCACAATGGGGTGACTTAAGGTTAAGGATGTCATTTCAGCTTTAACTTGGAATGTCCTAGCTTTGATGGCCCCCAGCCAAATCCTTAACATTATTTTAATGTCGTTTTTCTTCTTCGTTTTATGTTTGCATACATTTAAAAACAGAGCAGGGGTTACTTATGTCACAGCTGTGCATACTTTCTAAGGCCAATGGATAAATACAGGCTTTATACTCCAAGAGGAAATTTTTTTGCAGGACCCAAATTGCAAGTTGGTGGAGAGTCTGGTTGGTGGATGAGATTGGCAGCTGGTGCAATGAGCTGTGTCTCCCTTGATTTTGATGGAATTGAGCTGATTTATCTCTGCCGAGGATCTGGCCCCATGCTCCTCTCTGAGCTCAGAACTTTTTTCTGGCTATTTGACATTTATTTTTCTTTGTATAGAATTATCTATCCCTTCCCACCCATTTCCCTCTTCCTGTCTTTTCAAATTTAGGGTTTAATTTTGCACAGACTGTATCTATTTGTCTGATTTTTCTTTCCCAAAGAAAAAAAATATGTATTTATTTTTAAGCCACACAAGTGCTGCGTGTTCTGCATTGGTACCCAGGTGGCTGGGTTGAAATCTCAGCTGAGTGAAGTTTTCCAGTTTGTTTACTGGAGTCTTCCCCAGTAACTTGTCTAATTTGTCCTTTTCTGATCAGGATTGATGATGTGCTAAAAGGTGTTTTAGTCTATTTTTCTGCTGTGGAAGCACTGAGCCAATACTATCTATAGTATGAAGTATAAAAGCACAAAAATGTTTTAGGAGAACCTTTGAAACCAATTCCTTAGCCAAATACCAGAGAGAAGAATTGGTTTATTTTCTTTGGGTTTGTTGGTTCAGGGTTTTTTTCCCCCTCTGTTTTCTTTGTCACAGAAGGGAGATTTTTAGGATTAATGTCTATTTTCTCCCCTAAGTTTTCTTGTTTTTTTCCTGGTTAAAAGTTTCAGCTCTTTGTTTTCCTTACAACCAGACTATCTTTAAAAATCTGGAAGCTATTTTTTCTACCTAAACGACTTGGGATTTCAGCTTAGGAAGGTCACGAGAACCCAACAACTACAACTTGACTTAAATGCATGAAATCACAATGGCAAAAATAAATGATAGTGATGGTAGTTGAGATTTAGTGTGTTGTGTACCTGGACCAAAACTCAGAGACATCAGTGGAAGGCTTTCCACTGACCTTAACAAGCTTCAGTTCAAGCCTTAGACTTTCAAGTCGAAGCTTAATTCTTTGGCATCCCTCTCTGCACCGTGCAGCCATCTCCTAAGCTTTGGGGCTCAGCCCCAGCACATTCCCCCCTGCTTTGGGGCTCTCTCTGGTTTCCTGCAGGCCCCTTTGGAGCAGCAGAAGGGTTTGAAGGCGATGCTCATTAACAGCTGCTCCGCGTGCTTCCAGCCCGGAGCTCCCGTGGTTCCTCCTCTCCAGGGCCGCAGGGAGATGAAACATTCATGGCTCTGTGGCCCAGCTCGCTGCAGAGGTGGAGGATTTTCTGCAGTCACGCCATCCCTGCCGTGCACAGACTCTTCAGGTGAGCACTAATGCTCAGCCCCAAGGCGTAATTGCGGCGTTTATGGTCAATGTAATTCTGATTTTCCTCTCCTGGCAGACGGATTTCCAAAGCGTTCTCCTCCGTGTCGGTGTTCGTGCAGCGGTTGCTGCGATCCTGGGGGAAAAGGAAATGTTGCATACTCAGTTCTTTAGAAAACTGTATTATTAAAAATACATATTCTCTATTTCTGAAAGTATGAAAGGGAGGAAGAGAGCACAAAAGCAGCAAGAGGGGGAAAAGTCCTATTCTGAGCACCAGGAGGGTTTATTCCTTTTGGATGTGCTGTGCACAAAGAATCCTCCCTGAGACAAGAGTATGGAACTGAGGGAAGTTGCAGCCGTGCCTGTGAGCTGCCAGCCACATTCTGGGGGCTGCTAATCCCAATCCCTGCATTTTCTGAGAGTCTGTGCATGAGGCAAAGCTTCAGGGAACAGTTTCCTGCTTTGTTGGAAAGAGGCAGACAGACTTTTTGTATCCTGTCAGGCTGTTTCCCTTTGCTCTTTTGGGGTTTTTCCCTCCCTGGTGCCTGAACTGCCTCTTGCTCGCATGTCAGTGGCGGCCCAGGGACTGGACTGAAGTGTCCCCAAGGTCAGGGCAGTGATGGCCAAGCAGCCTTGCCCAGACTGGTTAAACCCAGGCTGGTTTCACAGCCTTCAGGGTGCTGTGAGTTTAAATATCCCTGTTTCCCTCATGAGCTGTGCCCTGATTTCCCCAGCCATTGCCCGGTGGGAGGGCAGGGAGCTGCAAGGCTGGGTGTGCTGCTTATCCAGAGATGTGCAAGAGCTCTTGGCTCCTGCCACCCTGCTCCTCCTGAGCCCCAGGGGCTTTGTGACCAGAGCAGCAATTCTGACAGCAGCGTTTTCTTCACATGCTTCAGTAAAATGCACCAAAACTTCGATTTCTAATGCTGAGCTGCGTGCTGAGAGCTGCCCAGTTTCTGGGGGAACTCTGTTCTGGGGGATCCTGCTCTGAGGCTCCTGTCCAGTCTGACAGAGAGACTGGAACATTTTTGCTTTTTAATGTATGTTTTGGTCATCTGTGGGTCTCCTGCCACCCAGGGGCTTTAGAGGGCTGACACCAAGGAGATCAGAGGGATGGAGAACCCTGGGACTGTTCAGCTTGGAGAAGAGAGAGCTTTGGAGTGGTCTCATTGTGGCCTTCCAGTGCCTGGTGGGAGTCTGCAGGAAAGGCAGAGAAGAAACTTTTTGCAAGGACCTGAAGTGACAGGACAAGGAGGAATGGCTTCATGCTGCCAGAGGGGATATTTAGGTTGGATATCAAGAAGAAATCCTTCTCCGTGAGAGTGCTGAGGCCCTGGCACAGCTGCCCAGAGGAGCTGTGGCTGCCCCTGGATCCCTGGCAGTGTCCAGGGCCAGGCTGGATGGGACTGGGAGCAGCCTGGGATGTGAAAGATGAGGTTGGGACTGGTTGATCTTTAAGGACCCTTCCAGCCCTGGCCATTCTATAGTTATTTCTTATGTAAAGCCACAGTTTTCAGTGTCTTGACCCACCAGACCACTCTAGAGGTGGGTGAGAGCTGGATATAGAGCCTTGTCTTTTCTACAGATATGTGCCCATTCACACCTATTCTTAGAGGTTAGTTTTTCTCACTTCTGCAGATACTTCAGCATGTCCCAGCAGTGGTCACAGCTTGTGTGTGGATCTTCTATCCCACTTGCCACAAAACCCAAGGAGGAGTCCAAGCAGTTAAAAGCAAAACAGCCCAAAATGAGCAGAGTGAAATCTTTACAAAGCTGTGCACTTTGATTTCAAGGAGTTGAAACTGCAGTTCTTCTTCCCAATGAAAATACATAACAGTGTTAACAATTTTCCACAAAATAAAACATTTCTGATTGGAAAAGCATTTAGAATCACAGAATCATTAAGCTTGGAAAAGGCCTTTGAGATCAAAGTCCAACCCAGCACCACCAGCCATAAGAAAACTGTTTAATCTGAGAAATCATTTCAGCCATCTCTGGTATGATACAAACCTCACTCTGCAATAACTTGAGTATATGGGAAACTAAAAATTCTTATTATCTCTTCTCTGAGACTACTGCATGTTTGTTGAAAAATATAGAGCAATGTATTATAGAGTGCAGACACCCAGGACAGCACCTTTGTACAACCCTGCAGCAGGGAGTTTTGAATCCTGAAACATCAATGTATTTTTAGTTTTTATCTGCTTTAAAGCCTTGATATTTATCCTCTGTCAGGAAAGGCCCTGGTGATATGAGAATCAAATGGAAAAGCCATCGGTGATGTGCAAATGTTGCTTGTGAATAGTGGGATTTGGGATCAAAATTTGTCATTGCATCCTAATTTAGGAGGTGACTTTAGCTGCTATGACTGACTGAGATTTTCCATGGCACATGGCTTGTGGGGGTGGGAAAAATATTTTACAGACATTGGAATTATTGCTTCTCTTGGGCAAAAGAAATTAATTCTAATTGACTGAATTCCACAGCAGTTCTCTCTTTGCAACAGCCACACTTGTGATGGACAAAATTTGGGCTGTTAGTAGAAATTGAAACTCTGTCCAAAAGCTTGAGGCCATAACTGTGAAGGAGAAACTAAGACCATGAATTACTTGGCTTAAACTAATACCCTTTAGCAGGGAACAGGAATGGAATTGCATTTTCTGTGGGATAGGAAAGTTTCACTTAGGTAGCTCCTGGAGCAAAGGTGTTTGAGGTAGGAATAATCAGGATTCAGGAATAAATCCTGTCCTTAAGTGAACTAAAAAAGCACTAAAATCAATCTCCAGTGTCATCTTTAACTTGAGGAAGCAGGAGCAAGGACACACTGCAGATACTTCAAACATGGCAATTCCAAATGTAAATTGTTTTAGTTGCAGTTCTTTGAGGCCGTTGAACTGTATGATGAATTAAATCCAAGTCTGAACAAATGCTGGGAAGGAATAATATGAATCTTTCTAAACATGAAGAAGTATTATTATTCTCTCTAATGGTAGCACACAAATAGTATAATTACTGTGGCAATACTTTTTTTTTTTTCCTTAAATAATTTCTTGTGGTGGTGAAAAGTGCCAATCATTTGCTAAACTAGTCAAGCCTTTTCACAGAATCTGCTCAGATTTATGGTTATGGGGGGAATATTTGATTTGATGATTGAATAAATAGCACCAGCAAACTTGCTGTCATTAGAGTCCTCATCAAAACCTCAGCATTTTCTAGGAAGGGAGGCAGATGGACTCCCCCAGAGCTCCATCCCTTTGTATCAGAGTTTGAAATGTATCAGAGTCAGAAGTTCAGTGGACAGAGAAATAACTCAACTTCTTTTTTTTGACCAACAATAAAGTCATTCAGCTGAAGTGGAGACAAGTCATATCTGATATCATATTTTTATATCCTTTTTGCTTATTATAATTTATTTTTTTTCAGATTGGTATTGCACAGAGAAATATGCTGCATTCTTCCAAAATTAAATTTGAATCTGTATCAAGGCAATTTAATCCCACTCGGAGTTGGTGGATAAAGGAGCTAGCATAACCTTCATAATTCCCTTGCTCATAGTTGGCTTTTTCTCATGCACAACAATTTAAAACAAAATCACTTTCTCTAATGAGAGACTATAAATTACTTCTTTAATGAGACACATGAAGTTTGAACAGTTGAATTCCCACGTTTCTCTTATCTGTAAGCCTGGTCACCTCCAGGGATGGGAAAAGATCCATCGTGCTGGGTTTCTGTGTTATAATATCGCTCAGTATTGAGATGATTATTACAATATCATTGAGTCCCAGATGGGAATCTGGCCTTTGGTATGCTGAGTATTGTTTTCATCTAATGTTGAGAGTCTTAAAATGCTTAGAATTGAAACAAAAATTGGGAGGGGAACTTGGAACTGCCCAAAACCAGAGAGCAATGTGGTGACATAGTTTCTCACAGTTCCTCCTACGCTGTTCCTACAAGTGTACTGCTTTGTGTTTCAGTAACTTATTTTTTGTATAGATATTGACATCTGCATTCTCTCTTAAAAAAAAAAAAAAACAAAAAAAAAACATATATATCTGGAAAGGATTGCTTATTATTTCCTTACATAACTTGCAGGTTGCAATGTGCTGTAGAGGGGGAAGGATCAAAAAGTCACAGAATCTCACGGCATAGTTTGGGTGAGAAGGGAGCTTGAAGCTCATCTCATTCCAAGGCTCTGCCGTGGCAGGGACCCCTCCCACTGTCCCAGGCTGCTCCAGCCCCAGGGTCCAGCCTGGCCTTGGGCACTGCCAGGGATCCAGGGGCAGCCACAGCTGCTCTGGGCACCCTGGGCCAGGGCCTGCCCACCCTGCCAGGGAACAATTCCTGGATCCCAATATCCCACCCAGCCCTGGCCTCTGGCACTGTGAAGCCATTCTTTGTCCTGCCACTCCAGGCCCCTATAAACAGCCCCTCTCCATTTTTCCTTAGGCTCCCTTCATGTTCTGGAAGGCCACAATGAGGTCACCCCAAACCCACCTTATTTCCAGGTTGTTTTTTTCTGAGAGTGCTCATTGTGAAGTCAATCCCGTGGGTGTCCCACAGCACAGACTGTCAGAGCTACACAGGTGGGATCCTTTCTCCTTAGGAACACACCCTAGGGCAGCAGGAATCTTGTTTAGATGACAAACTGGTGGATTCTTGAAGAGGGGTCTTAGAGTCCTTGTGACCAAAGTATAAGAAACCAGTATTTATGCACAATTAAAGATTTATATGTACATTTCTATGTGAAATATGTTGCACTCAATATATTGATCATTCAGATGCTGTGATGGCTTAGCCCAATGTATTCTTTGCTGTTACTTCTCACTCCTAAATGAAATCAAGGACTGGACTGCGATGGCTCAGCCATTCTTTTTTCATAAGAAAAAGCAGTTTGTTCCATTTATCCTCTGTAAACCGTCCAGTCCCTGCTCTGATAGCAACACAATTTAAGGTATTAGCATATTTATGAGCCAGCGTGTGTTCTAACACACCATTTCTGCTTGGAGTCACATTTAATACCAGTCCTTTGCCTCTGCCAAGCCCAGCCCAAGGCAGAGCTGTCTCAACAGACATTCTGTATTTGTGTTCTTTTCAGAAGATGTGTTCTTTGCAAGGTGGGCTTCCATTTATTATGTATTTATACAGCTCTTAGCATCATGAAAATCCTGATCAGATTGATTTTTAGGACTGGGCTGAAAGAAATGTTGTGCAATAACAATCACTGTCCCTTGTTGCCTTTCAGACAACAACTTCAAATTTTAAGCAGACTACATTCTTAAAGGAGGGCTAATTAAATAGAGTTGTTCTGCACAGAGAAACAGTGTTTCTCAAAAGCTTTCAAAACTGTAAAACAAGCTGTGAGTAGCCAACAAAAAGTATGTTAACAAAGGCCAAATCAAACAGTGATTCAGAATTTGAATTAAAGGTCATAAAAACCCTGTATGCATTAATCACAGAGCTCTGGTATTAATATTAATAGCAGCTGAGAGCTGTTAAATAGCTGGTTTAGCTTAATTTTAAGCAGTAATTAAACATTTATTAGAACTTAACTCTATAAATACTTTATAGATAAAAAGTCATAATAAGGGCTAAGCTGGATCAAAGTGTGGGCTATTAGTGCCACTTCTTTTGAGTTAGATGTATCACCAGGAGGACTCAGATTGGTGTGAAAATATCATTTAGGAAACCATATTTGAAATATCTCAACCCTGTATCTTGCAGAAAGGTCATTGCAATGCCAGACTTTCAGATATTTGTGAAAAAGTTGAATTTTCAAACTACTCCTGCTGGAGTTATCTGAAGTATTTCTGCACTAAGGTTATATCAGGACATTTTCTGTTTGCCTTAACCCAACTCCCAAGAAATTCTTTGTGGCCAAGATCTGGTGGAAGAGATAAATGACATCTGCTCAGAATGGATGGTTTAATGGCTAATTTACTTCTCACCTTTAACGCCATGAAAAATCCAAACGAAATGCCAAAAGATGTGAGTCAAACATTGCCCAGTGTTGTTTAGGTTTGTGAATCTCCTGAAAACAGAATTCCAACTGGTTTTGCAGACAGTGAATGTTTTTCAATCTGTAGAAAAGTAGGCCTTAAGCTTTTCTATAAGAACATTTATAGTCAAGAACAGATCATAATCTCATTTTATTTCTGCTGTTCATTGTTACAGGAAACACTTTTGCTTGATTTTGATATTATGGTTTTATGCTGATATATCAAAAATGGGATGATAGCAAGTTAGATCAATTTGGGTAATAGATGGAAATTACTCAGGAAGGTAAAGAAAATCAAGCAGTGGAAGCTTTTTTAAAGTGACCAATGGAAAATACTTCTGAGGGGTCTGGGAGGCCTGCAGCCCTTCTCACTGCACCCCTGAATCCAGACAGGCCCTGGCCTGGGAGTTGCCCTCCTTGACGATAATGGTCAGATGAAATTGGCTGATATTCTTTCCCTCCCCAATTCCTCTATCAGTTACTAGCTCCTTGTAGGGTTCTTTTAGCAGTGATGATCCTTTTAGCAGTGTTTCCTGATGAGCTGGGAGAATGCAAAGGGTGCAAGTGATTCTTGGTCGACCTCGTTGGCCTGAATTCACGTTTGCTGGAGACGTTGTAGAGGTCAGAACTCTGTTTCATTTCAGGAACTACTCAGTAACAGTTTCAGTAATTTACTGCTGTGAAAAGATGATTTAGTGCTTCAGATAAAAACACCTTGTCCTTAAAATGCATTGGACGCCTCTTTGTGGACATTGTGTGATTCCAGGGCTCAAAGGCTTGCTTTAGGAAGCAAGGGATTTGGAACATGAGGGATTACATACCCAAAAGTCTGTATGCATCTTGAAAATCTCAGCTCAAACATCTGCTGGCATATGGCTGGAGCCAGGAGAAAATGTGTTTTGTTTTGCCTAGCTTGCACATGAGCCTGAACTACGGCCAGTGCAAGACTGGGACAGGAGATGTTTGCAGCATGAGCTATGGATGGGATGAGGGGAGCATGAGTTACTGAACAGCAAAACAATTTTCCTTCGTGGTTTGATGCTCCATCAACAGATCTGGTGGTAGGAGTTACTTTGGAAATCTGTGAAATCAAAATTTGACCTCTAGGTTGCAGCGAGGTCTTTCCAGATGTCAAAGATTTAGTCCTGGCGTAGCTGCTGAGTTCCAGAAGGTACAAACTGTGTCTGTGCCATGCTTCCTTAGTGCAGTTCCAGTGGAGATGGTGAACTTGGCCCATCATGTTGTACCTGAGAAGCTGCTGCACTTGACCTTTGTGGCGACACGTTTTGATGGAAAAAAATGCTAAATCTGTTCCATGGGGGCCCTTGTAGATAAAAAATACCATGGAAATGTATTTTTTACATTAGATTTATATATATCCTAGCTGACACCATAGCACAGAAGAGGATCCTCAGGAAATGGAAATCATTGAATGCCCATTTCTATCTGCCAAGAATCCCTCTAGGACATCTTCAGTGGTACTGCTCAAGGTGTGAGCAGTCACTGTCTCAGCTTCCTTGTCAAGCACTTGCTCCTTCATTTAAACCATCTTCTGAGACAAGAGGAAGTTTTCTTGTCTGGCCTTACCTTTAAAATTCCTCTTTGCTCTCCATTTGCCCCCTGCATGTTGCTGCTGTGCCCTGGGCTGTTGTGACAGGCACAGAGTGGCCTCTGTTGTGGAGAGGCTGCAACACCCTCGTGTCAGGAGACAGCCTGCAATATCCTAGAGCAAGGCTGGTTGTCAGCATCTCACAGCAGAAACAGGAGAAATCAGAATCACAGACTCATCCAGGCTGGAAACGACCTCCAGGATCGAGTCCAACCTTTGGCCAATCCCCACCTTTGCAGGCAGCCCATGGAACCGCAGTGCTGAGCCTGGCAGAGCTCCAGAAGTGTTTGCACAGTGCCCTCAGGAACAGGGTGGGATTGCTGGGGCTGTCCACTGGGGCCAGGAGCTGGGCTTTGATGATTCTTGTGGACCCTTTCCAGATCAGGATATTCTGGGATGGCACTCAGTGCCATATCCAGCCATTCCTTGGACACCTCCCAGGACAGGGAATCCAGCTCCTTCCAATCCCTGACCACCCTTTCCATGGGGAAATTCCTGCTGGTCTCCACCCTGCCCTCCCCTGACCCAGCCTGAGCCGTTCCCTCTCCTCCTGTCCCTGTTCCCTGGAGCACAGCCCGACCCCCCCGGCTGTTCCCTCCTGTCAGGAGCTGTGCAGAGCCACCAGGGCCCCCTGAGCCTCCTCTGCTCCAGGCTGAGCCCCTGCCCAGCTCCCTCAGCCCCTCCTCTCAGGCTGACCCTCCAGAGCATTGTCCAGGGAGCTCCTGGTTGTCTGGCTCTCCCCAAGTTCTCTGGAGCTGCTGTAAAACATTCAGGCCCCTCAACCCATTTGGAGAGAGTTTTATTGACAGGTTTGCGCTGTTTAAATAACTTACTGCAAATAAAAGCCTGAAGAACTGAAAGGCCATGTGGGCTGTAATACTGAGCTTATGAAGAGCTCTCCCTCTGCCTAGAAGAGGCAGGACTGGTTTGGAAAATTTTCAGTAAAAATATTAATATCTTCATGGACAGGAATAATCTGGATTTTTCCAAATTTTTCATGAGAAGGGCTCTGGTATTTTTTATAGATATTCTTTTATCCAACAACAAAGAATTCTAAATTATATAATAGCTGAAATTAAGCTAAATATAGAGAAAGAGACATGAAGTAAAAGTGATCTAAAGCAAAACAGGATATCTTTAAACTTTAAAAGGAGAGCATTCTACTTTAGCCAAACTGCATTTTCTCCCTTTCCTCATCAGCTTTTTGCTTCATAGAAACTTTCTGCAATGTCAACTTATTTGGGCATAGGGAGGGGGGAATTTTCAAAATGCTGAAACCCTTTTCAGCAAGAGAAGAATCTTGAGCAAGAGAAAAATCACTCTGTCTTACAGAGAGGAGGTAGACAGGACATGCCCACTGCCCAAAATACTCCACGAAGTCCTATACAGAATTGCAAAGAGAATTAACTTCCCTCTTGCCCCTGATGCTGGTTCATGGACTGCATTTCCAGCGTTGCTGTTTTATTTGCATTTTAGCTCTATTAAGTACCATCACAAGTAGTTCTTCAGCTTTCCTGTGCAAGTTCGTTCATTCTGAGGTCAGAATGCTGCAAAGTTTCTGAGGAAAGGGGAGGCAGCAAAGCTGGGAGCTCGTTAGCAAGGCTGCTCTATGCTTTGGATTGATTTTGTTTTCTCTAATGGCTTGATCATAACAGTTGCACTCTAATTTTTGTACTGGGTTGTGCACATTTCAGGCAATGTAAATATATACATTGGCATGCTTATTAGCTCTGCTGTTTAAGTTAGGGATATTTGATAGTGTATAATAAAACCAAGTGGTCCTGTGTACCATTTGTCATGCTGAGCTTGGACTCATCTCTTTGTACTCCCACTCCACCCTTTCCAGCTTCATTATATTCCAAATGCTCCTCCTTGCTTGGAACAAAATCAATCCTCATTTTGCATTGGGTGGAAGAGGAGAAATGTGTGCTGGGATTTTCCTCAGTGCACAGAGCTGCGTGCAGACTTAATTCTTGGTTAAAGGATAAGTGTGGGGCTTCCCCGGGGAGGGGGAGCATTGTAAGACAGCTGAGGTCATGGTCACAGCCTCAGCCCCCATGTATTAAACTGCAGAAAGAAGGAGAAATATGAGAAGGCCCTTTGCACTTAACAGGAGAGAATACTACTGTGAATGCTTCTTCCCTGAGCCTCCAAAGCTACAGGCAAAATAGTAAATCCCTGTAGCTCTGACAAGTGTTTGTTTTTGTTTTTGTTTTGTTTTGTTTTTAATTATTTTATATTTTGTTTAATCATCCCTTCATTTCAAAACCCCTGTTTCTCCCCATTGGCCCAATCTGTCTTTCCCTTGCTGAGGGCTGGCCTGTGTCAGTGTCCAAATGCATCAGGTCTGTGTTGGAATGATGGTACTGGATGTATTTTTCTGAGGATGGAAGTCTCTTGGTGGGATTTAAGAGGTGGAACTTTACTCCACCACTTCCCTGAATGGCACAGGAAGAGGCTGCTCAGGGCAGCCGAGGAGCTGCTGTCCCAGGAAGGGTCCAAAAGCTGTGTGGATGTGGCCCCTGGGGACACGATTTAGTGATGATTGCAACAGCGCTGCGTTCATCATGGGACTTGATGCTCTTGGAGGTCTTTTCCAACCTAAGTAATCCCATCATTTATACCCACAGGATCTCAGGGAGGTTTAAAATGTGGCTTCCCAAATCCCCTGGGACCCAGGTGCTGATTTACCTGTACAGCCTGCTAAGGGGAGATGGCAGTGGTGGAGCAGAGACAGGAGAAGCTCAGGATAAATGCTGGAGGGCTTTGGGCCCAGATGTTCTGTCTGGCAGCTGCCCAGGAGCAAAGATGCCCCAGAGACCATGTCCCTGCCACTCTACTCCCAGTGTGGGGAGGTTATTGGGATGTTGGTCCTCTGAGCTGTCCTTGGCCCTCACCCCCTTTTCTCCCCCAAAGACCAATGGCTCAGGCAAACCCTCTGAGTTTTCCTCCAAAGCTCTTGAAATTATCCAGCCTTGCCAAAAGAAAGGATTTGCTGACAGTCAGAATCCTATTGGCAAACATAGGTGGATTTATGATCTTGGGTGGAAACCAATTTGAACTATAATTTTACATGAATCTGATCCCTCTCCTGAGCCAGGCAAAACTTCATGATTCTGGCTGATTTTTCACACTCGGCTTTTGAGCACTTCTGTTCTTATTTGAGCCGAGGATGAAACTCTGGGTCTGCAATCCTGGACAACCCAAAACTTCCAGCAAATGGATACAGATTTGTTCCCCATTTCCTGTTGTCTCCAGCTGTAGGTTGTATGTCTTGAAGTCGTGGTTGCCTTTTCCCCCCAGGAGTCCGCACATTCTCCACAATATAAATTGTCTGAGGTGTTTAGAGCATATGCCACCATCTCGTGTAATTATGACAATTGTTATAATGACTAAAATCTTTGCAATGTTACCTCTCCTACTCCTCATAGCTCCTTCCATCAAGTTTCTGGGTTCAGTTTCTGGTTCTCTGAGAGTATCAGAGGCTGGACCAGGCTTTGCCGAGTAGGACAAGAGGCAATGGGCAAGAACTGATGCTCAGCAAGTTCCACCTGAACTGGAGGCAGAACGTCTTCTCTGTGCAGTGCCTGAGCCCTGAACAAGCTGCCCAGACAGGGTGTGGAGTCTCTCTCACTGGAGATATTCCAGAACAGTCTGGATGTAGCCCTGTGCCCTGTGCTCTGGGATGACCCTGCCTGAGTGGGGAGGTTGGACCAGATGACCAATTTTGTTCCCCTCCAACCTGCCCCATCCTGGGATTCTGCTGCTCAGTGGGACCATGGAAAATTACTTGAGGCTTGCCCACATGCAGACAGAAGAGTTAAGTGGGTGCAGTGAAGTTGCCTGCAGATTTTCTGCATGCTGCAGCCACTGTTTGTAAACAGGAATACACATAATAGGTTGGGAAATCAGCTCCAAAACAACAGGCATTGTTTGTGTGCTGAGTAACTCTAGTGATCTGTTAGGATCTGGAAAAAAAACATGTTGTGTCCAGATGAATGTAAAACCAGAGTCTCCCCTGCCAAAAAACTCCAACTGATACCTTGGGAAGTTATGTAAAGCTTAGTTAACTTTTTTCCCTATGTTTGATTTAACTTCTGAGATTTGATGTTGTTTTGGTTGGTATTTTTATTTGTTGTTGTTTGTTTGTTTGTGTTTGTTTGTTTCCCCAATTTCAGCAAATGAATTGAACATGTTATAAAAATAATGGAACATCAAGTGAATGCTGGCTGGGTGCACCTCAGTGTCAGGAGAGGAATGCACCAGGGTTGTGCTCACACTGCTCAGGACTAAGCCCTGAGAGCTGCGCTGGTTGGATTTTTGTTGGGCATATGTGGTTTAGGCTTGATGTGTGCTGTGAAAGTGGGGCTGTGACCATCAGAGTGGGTTCCTCTCAGCCTGTCAGTGATGAGGGTGCAGAAAGGGCATTGTACAGCATGTCCCCTTGTCAGCAGGTGGTAGCTGAGGGCTGATTTGATAAGCTGTCAAGAGATAAGCAGTGAACTCTGTTGGTGTAATGGGAGTCCATTGGTAGCTGGTGAGGTATTATCTCTGCCTGTATCTATTTCCGCCACTGTCTGTCTGGAAACTATATGGAAATTAGGCTCTAAATCACCTGCCTGGGTGCAGGAGATCTGCAGATCACCTGTGGTAGAGACATGGTTTCATACAAATGCTCAACTCTCATCTTTCTATGCCCTGTAATATGATGGAACATCTCAAAATCTCTTCCCTGTCCAAACCACCTGTGAGCACAGGGGCTTTGCCCCTACCTTGCTGAACACCACAGTTGTTTTCTGCCTGAGCTGCACCTACAACAGCACCTTCCTCAGCTGCCTTGGTGCCTTCAGAGCCACTCAAGGTCAGTGACCAAGCAAGGACAGCAGCAGCATTGTTTGTCATCCAGGGAAAGCACTTCAGTTGCTAAATGGATTTGAGTTGAGTTTGTTTTTTATCATCCTGAAATAACCACTGCTCAAACAATTGTAATTCTTCTGATGTCTTTCTGGGAAACATTTGGCTTGTTTGGCAGTGCAGTGTTGTGTAAATAAATATGTACCAAGCATCAAAGTCAAGGAGGGGAGGGTGAATTCTCAAATAATTATGTAAATAAATCCACACAGCACACTCTGATATTGGCTGCCATGTGCATTTATATTAATCAGTATGGACATTACTGACAAGTGAATCTATCCTGCTTCATTCTCCTGAAGGTTTCAGAATTAATGCTCCACTTTGCTTTGTGTTTTTGCTATAAGGGATGCAGCAGAACGCCAAGGCTGGCTTATCTCAGCATCCCCTTCAGGTGTCTCTGGGAGGCTGAGACCAATCAAACTTTGCATAAATAAATGCACTCGGCATGAGAGAGTTTACAAGGCTGATCCAGCACTTTAAAAAAAACACATTGGGAAAAAGTAAATACGCTCATTTGCTGGACTGGCGTTTATTTGTCGATCTCATCTTGACCTCTTTGGGGAGGCTAAAGGACGTTCAGTGACTGTAAAGTGCAGAGACTTTTGTATATAGCCCCAGATGCACTTTTTCGATGCTTCATTGACAACAGCTGTAATTCAGCCAATTTGAGTGGCTCTCGATTTTTCTTTATCCAAATAACTCATTTGTTTGTCTAGGATTTGGCATCTATGCCTAATCACAGAATAAGTGAGAAAAAGCAGTTGCTCTTGCTGCTTCTGTGATCTCTCTGAAGGATGAAGCTATTGAAGGAGGTTGTAGGAAGCTGATAAATCTTTCAGTTTGGTGGTGCACAGGTCACCTGAATTGTGAAGCCGGATCCTCGTTCAGGGTTCCACCTAACCTGGGGTTGAGCATGGCTACCCCTGTCCCTGAGGAAAAGGAGGACTTGAGCAACCTGGCTGGAGGTGAAGATAAGGAATAAAGTGTGAGGATGCTCTTTTAGAAAGCAGTGAAATAATGAAAGGAGCAGCTGAAGGGGTTTTCAGTTGTGAAGTTAAAATTATGTGGCAATCAACCCACTTGTAAAGGCCATAAGAGTCAGAGTGAGGAGTAGGTGGTGGAGGCAGAAAGGGCTGTTGCCATCTTCTCATTCAGAGACCTGGAAAACAGGAGCTTTACTCCTGGCTAGGGCATAAAATCTCAATAAATGAGTGAGCTGAGCTGAATATTTTACTGATTTTTAATTAGAGATGAGATGTTGCTCTCTTGGAGAGGAAAATTGCTGCAGCACCAGTGATATGAATGCAGGGGTGGCTGCAAAGAAAATCAATGGGACAGTGGGGCCACCTTGGGACCATGGGAGTCTCGTTAAAAAAAAGATGGAATTTACCTTTTTTT
>VWZN01006333.1:0-13940 GCA_013396955.1 Regulus satrapa | reverse complement strand
CTTTACAGCCTTCTGGCAGTTCCAGGTAAGACAGGGGATTGCTGGTTCCACTACAGCCAGTGAGGTTCTTTGCATCTGAGGAGGGCAAGTGGAACAAGCCTTCAAACAGTAGTGTGGCTCCTCGTATCAGTTTTGGATTGATACAGAATAATTTGAGAAAGACCATGTGCTTTTTAAAATTCTTGGTCTGAGTATATACAAATTCCTGTGTATCCAGTGTTCCCTAAATGTGGGCAAATTTCCTTTTAGTATCTCAAGGGGCTGCAGGGAAACCAGGGTGTGGCTCCACATGAAGAACTGCAGTAGCAGGACAAGGAGTGATGGGTTCAAACTGGAAGCGCAGAAACTGAGGTTAGATATTGGGATTAAATTCTTCCCTGTGAGGGTGGGGAGGCCCTGGCACAGAGAAGCTGTGGCTACTCCTGGATCCCTGGAAGTGTGCCAGGCCAGGTTGGATGAGGCTTGGAGCGACCTGGGACAGGGAAAGTGTCCCTGCCCATGGCAGAGGGGTTGGGAATAGATGATCTTTAAAGTCCCTTCCAACCCAAACCATTCTGTGACCCGTGATTTAAACGTGCGCTGTGTGCATTGCTGAAATTCACTTCACCTCCAGTTGTTCAGATGCTCAGCAAGAATCACACTGGTAAATTGATTAACTATATCAATTACTTCAGTGGGGCTTTCCCCCCCTCTGTTCTTGCACAGTTTACTTCCAACAGCAGTGCTCAGAATGGCACTGCCTGCGTTAGGGCCACGACTGATTCCCTCTCTGGGGAGGTTTCTCCTCTGGCCAGAGCACTGCACGCTGCCAGTTTGAAGCTGTTCTCTTTGTGCACCTAACAAATGCCTCTGGCAAACACTGCACTTTTACAGTATCATTTATTGGTGAGCTGAAGTGCTCAGGTGCTCACGGAATCACCTCTTACAGCTCCTTACCGCTGTTCCTTCACTCCTCCTCGCTGCATTTTGTTAAGCATGTATTACATGTCAATAAATGTTTATTGATTCTGTGATATTTGTAGAGACGGTAAAAGCAAACCAGGTATATTTATATGGTGAAAAATCACAGAAAAACCTTAAAAAATTATATCTTTCAGCAGCAAAGGGTAACTGGAACACACTGTAATAAGTGGGAAAAAATATCTCCTGAGAGGGTGAGCTAAGGGAAAAGTTAGATAAGGAAAACTGGCCGTGCCTTAGGGAGCCTAAGGGCCCAAGTGCAAGTTATCCCAGTCAGAAAGTATTGCAGGTGACCAGAGAGGTTTAATCATGAGCTCATCGCTGACCTCAAATGAAAGAAAGAAATATGCAATAAGGAGAAACTAGGTCAGGCTGCCAGAACGAGAACAGAAGTGGAGCAGGGGCATAGACAGAATCAGAAAGGCCAAAGAACTAAATAAAGATACGGCATTTAAGAGCCATTGGCAGTGAGGAGATCCAGCTCTGTATCCCTGTTACAGGAGGCTGTTCTGCTCTACAGCCAGGAAAGGGAGCTATCAACATATCAGCACTGCAGATAATTGTTTAATGCCTTTTCTTCATTCAAGGTTCAACGCTAATTATATGATTTCTTTAATTAGGACTACTTATAAAGCAGTAAGGTCCCAACCGAGGTGTGGGAAAATGGGTTAGGGCCAACCTGGATGATTTAGGTGTTTTCAAATGGGTTGGAATTGTGAATTTAATTTTAGGATACTTAAAAAAAAAAAAAAAAAAAAAAAAAAAAAAAAAAAAAAAAAAAAGATATTTCAGTCCTGTAAGTGGGGTTAACTTGCAAAGGAAAGAATCAGAAGCCTGTGAAAAGACCAGCACAGTGAGTGTTCCTAAAAAAGAAGAAAGAGGAGGAGTTGGGGAGTTAGAAAGCCACCAACTTAACATCAGTTTCTGAAAAAAGTACATGAACAAGTACTCCAGCAACCTTTTTAAAACGCCAAAAATCTCATCAGAGCCATCCAACTTCCTTTGGAGAAGTAGCACTTGGTTTTGTGGACAGAGGAGCAGCAGCAGATTTGTGTATTGAGATTTCAGTGAGGGCTTTGGCAGCGTCTCAGTGACATCATAAGTTACAGAAACATTGTCTTAGTCTGCCTAAGATCTTAATTACTTTCAGGAGGGCTATTGTCTTTTTATTGATTAGAGCGGGGATCTAAGAGGCTTACCCCCGGCTTTGCCTCACAGACCTTCCACTTAAAGTCTTCAGGAAGTGTATAAAGTGAGAAGGGATAAATCTAGGCCAGTATTTAGTGCTGTCACTTAAAAGACGTCCATGGAGGTCCCAGCAGAACCAGGAATTGAGATTTCCTCACTCTCCACCCTGTATAGAATGTGCTGAATGCTCCCCAGGAGAGAGGAACCCCCTCTCTGGGTGTCCTGTGCGTGCCCTGCTGAGAGGGGGTGAAGGCACTTTGCTCAAGGAGATATTAAAGTGTGAATGGAAATAATCCATACCAGCTTCTGCCCAGGTGCCAACAGGATGCAAGGAGCAGGGAACAAAGCCACTGTTGGATTAGGGATCTGAGTGACATCGAGGTGTGAGCTCTAATTTGTGTAAGTGCCCCGATTTGCACTCTTGCTGAATTTAGCCTTGTGCTGCCTCTTGTGCCCCAGCAACCCCAAGCAATAGCCTGGTTATTCAGCCTTAAAATCAGGCCTAATTGGAAACCAGGCCCAGTGGTCAAAGGACAAGAGTATTCCAAATGCCAAATATTTGTGAGAAGCCAGCTTGTCCCAGGGAGGGACAGCTGCTCCTAATTTTCCTGAGAATCATATTTTAAAGCTTAAAAATACAATAATTTTTGTGCATAGCAGGGCAGCTACTCCCTACCCAGAAGGGTTTAGTATTTGTGTGCCTTGGCCTGCCAGCCGTGAGAGGGGAAGAATACTTGTCTGCTCAAGAGGCAACTCAGAGACACGCTGAATTATTTCAAAATATGCCTCTGAGGCCTTCAGAAGAAAAGTGCTGAATTGTACTCAGATTTTGAGATACTGGACCCTGCAACAGGTTAGCAGTGGCCAACTGGGATTAAGCCAGGCCTTTCAGTGCAGAGGGACCCAGGGCCTCTCCCAGCACAACACAGCAAGGACAGGGGGGATGTTTCACTCAATCTGGGATTGAAGGAACCATCAATTCAAGCACAAATTCTTTAAAAATTAGGCTGTTTTCAGAGAGGATGGAGGAAGGAAGGGTCTGGCCTGGCTGATGGGACAGCCTGCATTCAGGAGGGGTGGGAAGGGCTAGAGCTTTCTGTAGCACACAGCTCAAAGCTGTGGCTCTCATTGTTGCTGTTACAGGTGAAACATCCTTGGGCAGCAGGGCAGGGGGTTCTGCTCCTGTGCCCCGGGCTCAGGTGAGACCCCACCTGCAGAGCTGCCCCAGCCCCGGGCCCAGCTCAGGAAGGAGCTGGAGCTGCTGGAGAGACCCAGAGGAGGCACCAGGGGATCAGAGGNAGGTGTCCCTGCCCATGGCACTGGGGTTGGAAAGAGATGTTCTTTAAGGTCCCTTCCAGTCCAGTCCATTCTGGGACCCCATGGATCCATGCAGTGGAATAAGCCATCCCAGGATTTATGTTAGAAGCTGCTTTTCCACATGCCGCTCTGAATTTGGGTCACTAAAACCCACACAGAGCAAACACCACCTTCAGTAAAATGCAGCCATTCTGAGATGAGTTCTGTCCGCCTGCATCAAGTGTTTCTCTTTGCAGATGTGGTCCTTGAATCTGTGGTCAAAGTGACCTCGAATTTTGGTTTAAGCCTTGGCGTCTCCTCCGTGTTCTCGTTGTTTATAGCCACAAGGTGGCATTGCAGATTAAAGGGAAAACAGCTCTTGTTGTTCAGGGACACAGGAGGGAGGTGGGAGACTCGGGAAAAAGAAAAATCATACAGCCCGGTCGAAATTCTTTCTAGGTCTTGGAGAGATGCAGTGAAGAGTTCTGCTCTCAACTCCCAGGCCTGCAGTTTTGATGGCAGGAGCAGGAAGATTGCTGTGTTATGGTCATGAGGTGTTTCAGCTGATTCTGCATTTGCAAATACATGGGAGCTGTTCAGAGCTGTTTCTCCCCTGCCTTGGAGAACTGATGCTGCTTCAGAGCTGTGGCAAAGATGATGGTGGCACCTCACAGCCTCTTTTGTTTCAGTTTGTTGTTCAAATCCAGAAAAAAAAAATCATTTCTTTTATCCCCTTCTTTTTCTACTGCTGCTTCCCCCTCCCCCAGTCACATTTCCCTTGGTTTCCATGCATGCACAGTTTTTGGTAAAACTGGGGCTCTCTGGAAGGATTCACCCATTGCGGCAAGTGAAGTTAAACCCTCGAACAAAGGTTTGGGTTTCAACAAGGCTTTAAGGGCTATTTATTTGTTTTCCTAAGGAGAGGAAGGTGAACTGAGCTTGCTGTAGCTGGACCCTCTCTGTACTTTCCAGGTTTTTCTGTGATCCAGGGCTCAGCCTTTTATGTTCAGGGCAAGAAGACTCAGAGCAGGATATTCAAAGGTTTTTGCTCCTCTGAGTCAGGATGAAATAATAAGGCATTTAGGAGATCTGAGTGAATCCTTAGGAAGCCTGTTCTGCCCCCAAAAAACGATACCAGGTTTCTCACTCTGGAAATACTGACTACTAACAGTGAGAACGGGCTTTACTGTTTTACTTCTTTGTCTCTTTTTATTACCAGTTCCTGTCCCTGGAGTTTTCTGATTTTTCCTCAGTCCTTTCTATCTTGTTGCAATATAAATGCTGAATTTCTGATAGATCCTTTCTGGTCCCAGCTCTTCTTATCAGTGTGTGTTGCCTTTGCCTGTACATACTTTCCATGTAAACCAGGAAAAGTAGCTCTGCTGAAAGATGGATCTTCCCAGCAGTGGAAAACAGTGCTAAATGGAGTGGGGGAGCTCCCAGCCAGCAAAGGAAAATCTTACCTGTTTTGGAAAGACAGTGAAAATAATTTTATTTTTACCTCTGCTTTGGAGAAAGAGCGAAAGGCAGAGGAAATAAAAAAAGCTTGTACAAAACTCACTAAAAGTGTTTGTCAGGAATTTTGCAGATAAATGGAGGGTAATTAACAGTGTTTCAGCAGGCAAGAGAAATACCCAGTTCTAACTCTTTTCTGAGAAGGAAGAAAGCAGCAAATTTTTTTTCATAAACATTAACATGCACATGACAGCAGAGAAAAACACCATGAAGTTTTGCTTGGACAGTTTTCACCTGGTTGAGAAAGCCAGGGCACATAAATACATATAGATTCAGATGTCCACATGCACACACGTGTGTGCACAGGATTTTCTGGATATATTTGACAAGTCTCATTCCATTTGTGACCAGCTTTTTTCAGAACATTTTATGAAAAATATTCCTGTTGTCTTAAACCATGTTTGTTTTGCCAAATTGTCCATGATTTGATCCCAGTTTTCCCTGCCTGTCTGCCTCGAGGTTACTGCATGGGGTGGGAAGGTTCTTGCACACACCAGCTGTCCCCAGGCTGGGAAACTGCTCCCAAGGACTGCGGTGAGGTGGCCACAAAAAGTGTGCAAAAATGTTACTCGTTTAGATGGCATGGGAAATGCTCTTCTTGACCAGTTTCTTGCTCTGTGAGCAGCAAATTCTGCCCAGAATGTTCCTGTGCCTCCCTTCCCGACAGGGGTGATGCTGCTCGGCTGTTCAGGCAGGACAGTTTATTCCTGCCTGAGCAGACACTGTCTCCACTCTGTGGAAAGCATGGCCAGACTTGGACTGGGAGGCCTGCTGGAATATAAACACTCGATGGTTATTAAATATTGTGAATATTCTGCCCTGACATGTAAATAAGGAGTTGGCATTTTGATTTTTAGGACGATTGACCACGATAGAAATGCGTAAGGCTAGTGAGAGAACGTCCAGTTCTGTCAGGATCATTTCGAAAGGTGTATATGCTCCTTCTGGATGCTGAGCACTTCTGGGTGGAAGCCAGCTCCTAAATGATAGGGGTTAGGATGAGGCTAGCAAGAAACCTTCTCTCACCAAGGTTATTTCATAACTGCCTACTGCAGAGTTTCGCATTTACCACTGGAGCAGCTGGTGCTGGCTCACCTCATCTGTCAGGCAGGGAGCCGAAGGAGATGTATTGCTGGACTGACCCCAATAGTGAATCCGATGTTCTTGGCTTTTTTTTTTTTTTTTTTTTTGTCTCCCGACCTGAAGGGAGAAGTGAACTTTTTGAAAAAGAAAAGTTTATGCATAAAAAATTCTGTGCAGTGCACATTTCCGGATGAATGTTCAGGCCAGCATTACTTAATGCTGAAATCAAAGCTTTGGGGATTCATGGACATTTCCAAGGCTGCTGTGATACTGCAACCCCTGTGTATAACCTCATGCTTAACACAGGGCTTTTATTCACCTTGAAGTTCTCTTTTGTTCTTCAATCAGCTCTGTTCTGGAAGGAGAGGGGGGAAGCAGTAATAAGATTTAGCAGGATCTCTGGAGATGAACAGATGCAAGCCCAGCTCTCCTGGAACAGAGACCTTTATTACAGTGTTTGTATTCCAGAGGAGGTGGTCAAGGAAAATTTGGGACAGGATGAGTGTTTTCTGTGGAGAAGGAGATGCTGTTAAAACTACCATCTGTGTGTAACTTACATTGCAGTAGGAAAACAAAATTTGCTATATCCTGGAGAATATTACATGAACGTGTTTGGTAGAAGTTGTCCAATAATGCTGGGATCTCTTGTGTGCAGCCTGCTGCTGCCTGGGAGCACCTCGGGGCAGTCTCAGCCTTGCTGAATTCCCAGGGACTGCCCTTGTAATGGGAAAGTTGTGCCTCTGCTCCAGGGGATTGCTGAACAACACATGGTCTAGCTGGGTGTCACAGAGGTTCAGACGTGTTTTGCTGCAGAATGAGATCACAAAGCAAATTTCTTTTTTTCTTTTCCATCCTTTTATTTCCAGAGAGGATCTTTGCTCTTTTCCCCCACTCCCCAGTCCAATGAACTCTATGATGCCTGTCAAGACATTGGCATATCACGGTGAACACTTGAATTCGGGTGTTTTCTGCAAACCTGACAGATCTTCAACCTGCCCAAATTTAAGTATTGTAATTGCTCAGCTACTGTTGCTTAATGTGAATGCAGGGGCAGGAAAGAACATCTCTCTGCTTCTGCAGAACCTTGAGAAAATGGCTTTGGTTTTGACAAATTGGTATTTTCTTTCAAATATTTCTAGTGAATGTTGCAGAGGTCAAATGTTAAGGCCTTCCTCTGGAATGGAGGTTTGAAAGATTGATGTTGGTCTTCAAATCCATAACCTGCTGACACGCTACAAAGGCCTGAGGTGGCTGCCAATACCTCAGCACATTTTCAAAGCACAAACAGTGGCTTTAGTCATCATTAAGTTGCATGAATCAGACCATTTTTCCTTGGGCAGTCCTCCTGCAGAGGAAGTTTGTTTAAATTTCTATTGTGCATCTGCTGTTCATGCTTTCATATGGGAACAATTTTTTCATGTGCATCAGAGAGGGGTGAGTAAGGGAACAGCGACACATTGACCTCAGAAGCTCTCAGGGAATTTTCTAGAGCCTTGGCCTGCCTGCGGGAGGGGGTTTTGGGCTTGCTCTAGTCTGTTGCTGGTTTGTTCTGCCTGCTGTGTAGGTGCAGAGGAACAGACTCTCCTCCACTCTTAAACTGGCAATTTCTATCCTTGGTAGATTCACTTCAAGTTTTGAGGCAGAGAAAACTTTACTTACTTAGCAAGAAACCAGAATTCTCCAAGGCCCTGCTGATGCCCACTTGAGAGGAAAGTTTCATTTCCATGGTGTGAAATGAAGCTCCTGTTGGCATTTGAGATGTCTCTGCCCATGAACTCCTCTCTCTCTCTCTCTCTCTCTCTCTCGGGCACCTGTTCAGCTGCTGCTGCTGAGCCCCTGCTCAGGCACTTTGGTGAGCAGAACACATTGTTCATAACTTCTCTCTCCTCCTTCCTGTGTGAGCTTCAGCTGGCTAAAAAGGCTCTTTATTCCCACTTGTTGTGGTGGAAGTCAGGGCAGAACCAGGTCAGAGGAGATCTGTCTGTGCTCACCCAGCTGGCTGGGACAACCCCTGGCACTGGGCTGGGAGGAGCATGGGGAAGCAGCACTCCTTGGGGAGTGGCAGGTTCAGCTCAGGAATCTCAGATGGACAAGAGCTACTCTGAGGTTAGTAGCTCTTAGGTAGGAAAGCCTTAAGGAAAGAAAAATCTGCATCTACTTGGGACCAAAACTAAAGAAATTAGAAACTTTTTCCTGGAAAACAATTGCTCCCATTTTACTTCCTCCTCCTCCTGCATTTAGATATTGGAGTAAAATAGAAACAAGCTGGAAAGCTCCTGACTGATCCATAAGAAGCTAAGCAGGAGCTGACAGCATAGAACTTGTGGGGTGACAGCTGAACTGGAGACTAAATCATTTACTCCTGAGCTTAGAAATCTGAGCTGAGGCATGGGCTCAGCTGTGCAGGAGCATAAAATCTTTTCTTTGATTTTCCCTCGGTTTTGACTGTATAATTTTAGAATTACAATTAGGACACACAATAACTGCTCTTGCACACTTCACTGAATAATTGCCATTAGTTCAATATCACCCATTTCTCCTGTATTTTATACTCCACAACTTTAGAGTGGAGACTTTGGGCTCCCTTCCTCTTTGTTTCCCTTGCTCTTTTCAGTGTTCATGGCTCATCTGGGACAACAGGACCGTGTTGTTTGTAGTCCCACAGCCTTGAAGGAGAATTTTTTGGGAGCTAGTCATGACCGCAAACCTTGAGGCCTCTGAGTGACCCCATTTGTAATCCAGGGATGTTCTCAGAACTTCCTAGGCCACAAGACACCCAGACACATCCCTGAGCTGATGACTGCCCAGCCAGTGGCTGTTGTTGGATAACTGAGTTATAGCTCTGCCCGTAGGAATATGGGATTGTTCATATGGATGAACAATCCTGTGGTGAGCAAGGCTCTTTTTGGAATGGCCAGTGCATCAGAAGATCTCCTCTCCTCTCTCTCTTCTCCCACTGACCTTCCCCAGTGTGTCCTTGACTAAATATGTAGAGCTTGCACACAAAAGGAAGGAGTGTGTGAAGTACTTGCAATTAAATGTCACGCAAGCCACATGTGGTTTTGCTGCTCCAAATTCAGCGCAAATAAATGGAAAGGATTACAAAATGCGGGAACAACTTGGGTCAACCTGGAGGGTTAGACAAAATATGTTTTCCTTCAGTAGCATCCAGGAGTGTGTGGTGTATTTTGCCAAAGGGAGAAGACAGTGTGGACTCTAAGTCAGGGGCTCAGGTGAGGTTTAACCTACACAGGCCTAAATAAGTTGCTTTGTGAGCCTTACCAGGCTTGAAATTAGTTTCTCCTTGCTTTCTTTGGCCTGTGCTGCTACAGTGAAGGGAATGTTTTCCATGCCTGCTGTGACAGGACAAGGAGGAATGAAGGTAAGAGTCGGAAGTGAGGTCATGGCTCAGGTTCACTAACGGGAAATAAGGCAGAGGATTTGTGTTCATGTTGAGCCCTCAGTAAGCCAGGCTGAAGGGGCTGTCAGGTCTTTTAAGATATTGAAGATTGTTTTCTCATGCTGGACCATACCATCAATGAGATATCCCCACATGTGAAGTTCTATTTCCACCTCTCCCAGGAAGATGAGTGTAGTTTCTCACTGAACTCGCTCACATATCTGACATTCTTGTGATCAAGAAATCAATTTTATCTCCTGATGAAGAAATTTTCCACTGGTTTTAATTGGGAATTGCTCTGTTCTGGTAGAACTGCTCCACTTCTTTTGTGAGCCAAAAGGCACCAGCAAACCCGACACAGCCCCGTTGTCTTCTCAGAGGGGCTTGGTGGCATTAACTGATGGAGGAGGGACGTGTGCCTTTTCCTGAAAAGCTAAGGAAAATTATTTGCTCTCTCTATCAGCAATGCCATTGCCTTTTCCAGTCAACTACTGCCAGCTGTGGAAGGCACGTTCCCTCCTGCCAGCCACTCATTGTGCTTTTGCAGTAGGAAGAGGGGGGATGAAAGAAGGGGGGATCTTAATTGAAAAAATAGGCCTGGGGCTTCAGGGACATAACAAAGTCAGTGGGAGTGTGTGAACAGCAATTTATTTTGTCAGTTCAAGTTACAGTCTTTCTGACATGTGAAAATTGCAGATGCCAGTTTCTCAATGTGTCACTGTGACACACAGCATCCCAAATAAATAATGAAACTCTGGACTTGGTTTGCAAAGCTTCAGAAAGCCCGAAGAAATGGGATATAAAAATTGACAGATAAATTGAGAGAGTTTTCTTTGACATATGGGGCATGATCTTAGTTCAGCCTTTCACAAGATGATCTTCATACCTTTCATTGCTTCAGCAGAGTGTTGCTTTCCTCAGTGTGGTCTTCCTACAGTTTATGGCCTTCACAGCCTCTTTGGGCTTTGAAAATGGAGCTGTTTTCATGAAGAATCAAACAAACCTTTTCCCTTGAAAGTGCAGAGGATTGGATAACGTGTGGCTGAAGTGTTGATCTGAGACTGAGTAGATCTCAGAAGCAACTTGTTAAGGCTAGGGTCCAATTAGGAAATTACCTGTTATCCTGACTGCCTACAAGCTTTTTAAACATTCCATTGTTCTTCACCTGCTAAATTGGAGTGATGATGATATTTAAATCTCCTGTGTTTTCTGACTTAGTTTAAATCTTTTAGAAAGAGCTTTCCTTTCCTTGTATTTCTACAGCTCTTAATATAACTTGGTTCAGCTTTTATTATGGTATCAATTTTTTATAGCAGTAAAATCTCATTTTGTGCAAATCAAGTAGTTTCTATTAATGTTTGTTCATTGGGCTTACAGAAGTAGACAAATAGCCATTAATGATCAGGGGACCAAGTCAGAAGCATGAAGAGTTTATTAAAAGTTCAATTAGAAAGAAACTGTTCTGCAGAGACCTTTAGCAGGAGCCTGAGTGGCAGCAAAGACATTAGAAATCTTTAATAACATGGCAAAGCTATGAATTGTTTCCTTTCCCATTTCCCCAGTCAATCTGGTTTAGTCAGCAGGGTGGTCAGACAGAACATGGGATTTCTGAGGAAATCCTGAAAAATTAGACTCATTTTATCTAAGGGGAGAAAAAAAAAAAAAAGGGTATGACAACCCTTCAAATGCATAAAAGGCTTGTACATGCAAGGAAAAATGTGTTATCTTTGGAGGAGAAGAACAGGGCAGGAAGCTGTAGAATTAAGTTGCAAGGACATCTGTATCCAGAAGCTGAAGGAGGCATCACCAAGGCCAGGGAGGGTGAGAGCTGGTGCTTTAGACGCAGCACATGGTGCTGGCAGGCGGGCATGGAAGGGAGTAGAAGATGCTGTCCAGCCAAGCCTTGCTCTGAAGCAGCATCTAAAAAAGAAATGCTAATAATTTTGCACAGCATTTCAAGAGGTGGAAGGTCAATGCAGGCAGGAAGGTTCATCTGGGTTCATGACTTTGGAGGAGCTGTTAATCTGGGACTTCTCACCAGCAGGTAAATTGTGCCCAGGAGTGTTTGCTGGTGAAAGAGGATCCTCCTACTCATGGAACAGGACATTATCTTCAGCTGCACTGCTCTGTCTTGTCATGTAAACTTAAAAATAGGGGATGGATCCTCAGGCATTCAAAGCCAAACTGCCCTTCTTGTGCAGCAGCCCAGGGTAGGAATGTGAAACAAGCTGGAGAGGGATGAGTGTCTGGTGACTGATGGGTGAGCTCAGTCTGTACACTTCCCAGGACATGGTTCATTATGAGTTCTTTTCCATGGAAAACATCAGTTGACTTTGCACCAGTGCTCCAAGGGGAAGCTGCACTGCCCTCCTCACACTTTGGAGACAGCCCTCTGTTTCCCTGGGAACTATGGAAAGGAGCTGGATTAGGCTGCAAAGACTTTGACTTCATCCACAGCTGCCCTGGTCACACTCTTCTCAGAGCTTCCCTGGCTGTACAGACTTGGAGAGAACTGATGCAGTTCCTTGAGAGCCCACTTACCCTGATCTTAGCTCAGTGCTTGTCTGTCCTCTCAGAACATGCGTCACTGCACACGGTAATTACGAGGAGAGCTAACTGCCAGGGAAGGATGATTGCATCATTAAGATACTGGAACAGGAATAAGTAATTCTGCCCTTAACTCCTCATGTAACCCTGGTTATGATACTGAAGATCAGTTTTCTCATCTAAAAGGAATTTTTCCCCTACCTTATTAATGTTTTTTTATTGTATAACGCTGCTGTGTCAATTATACTTTGAAGGGTCAGAGCTGTAAGGAAGTCGTGTCTATGGCACCACTGATGAGGATCACATTCAAACTGGAATTTGTGCTAAAACTAGAAGTGTTCTGCACTGAGAATATTAATGTCAATAATGATGCTTGTAAATTAAAAAAAAACCCCAACATCTACAAGGGTTTGGGAGATTAAGCACAATAGAAACAGCTGAAAGAAAACCTGTAGTGTAAAATAGAACCTGGTCCATTCTTTGCGTGAATTTGCAACCCTGACATCTCTTCCTGAGTATTCTGGCAAGCTCATAGCACTTTCAAGGAAAGATTTAACAGCCAAGTTAGAGCACACATCTCATGTTGCTTTTAGTTTATTATTATTGCAAAATGCACTATTGAACACTTGCGAGTGCATCGCAAAATAAAATGCTGGGGAATTATAAATGAATTTTGCTCTTAAGATGAATGAGTCTGTGATTTAGAAGCTTTGACATCAACAGCACTGATGCTTTCATAGTAAAACGGACTGCAGTTGTCAGATTTTCCTTCTACTTTGGAAGTTTTGGCACAATTTTTAGAAAGTAAATTTGGGTGAGATTCTTATTAATCTTTTCCCTAAAAGTTTGGCTAGCTATGAAATAAGTGGCTTTGTGCTTTTTCACACTGGTTTGCTTCTTTTCCCTCTCCTAGATCTAACTTTTTTTATTAAGTCAACCTTTTTCTACCTCTGCTCCTTCCTCCCACATCCCATCTCTCATGGACAAAATTCTTCAGACCCTTGGGACTCTGTTACCCATCAATTCTCTTGTCACAAAGCTCCTTTGTCCATGAAAGCTCCATTTTTTTTATGTGTCACATCATAAAAAATTATTTGTGTTATGCAAAAATTGCCACAGCTGAGGAGCCAAGTAATTCTTTTCAAATTCACACTTCAAAGCAATAGGGTGAGTTTTTTCTTAAATATTTCAGATGATGCTTTTATCAAAATGGGTCATTCTTCTGTCTAATCAGCATGTTCTCCTGGCCATGACCAGTTCTAGGTGCAAGAACTGCTGTAGTGGGCAGTAATGGATTAAATATGTCCACTGTGAAAGATTCCTCCTTAATTGCATTAGTTTGAGGTTTATTTTATGCTCTGAAATGTGGCGCTGAGCCAAAGAGACCACAATCCACCTTCCTTTCCAAGGTCCGAGCACCAAACAGTATCCCTTTACAAGAAGGGTGCTTAAGTGCTTTTCTGAATCAAAGCCTGAGTCAGTGCTTTAATGTACTCTGTTCATGCTTGGAAATGGCTTATATTCCTCTGAGCAAATTTCCTTTAAAGAAGCTAAGCCTGCTACAGTGTCTGAAGAATTGAATGTCACACTGAAAACTTATCCCCCAGATCTGTGTCCGAAGAGATCCTGCTTAATGGATGCTGCCTATTGCTTGCTGCCATGCAGCATTCCTGCTCCAAGCACTGAAACAGTCTGTTCTATCTCCAGGCATGTGTCAAATTTTTCTCTGGTCACCTATGGTGCTTTACATTATATTCAAGGTTCTAGGGAAGGTCACTCCAGTGGAGCACCAGTAGCACCTCCATACCCATGATCTCATACAGAGATTTAAGGCTGGCTCTAAGGCAGGAGCACAGTAGGACTCAGGCTATCCAGCAGGAAGTTTAGGCAGCTGTTCCACGGAGGACTCATAGAATATGTAGAGTTGGAAGGACCCATAAGGATCATTGAG
>VWZN01006329.1:22153-55754 GCA_013396955.1 Regulus satrapa | reverse complement strand
TAAGAGAATTAGGCAAAAAATTAGCTGCATGTTTGTGTTTACAAATTTATTTTCTTTCCAGTCACCTGTAAGCTGGCTTTACAACTTAAAGACTTATTTTAGTCTCTCCATAGTCTTTTAAATTTGAATCTCTTTTTATCTCTATTTTTTTTCTTTGTAATTGTGGTACATTTTAGAATCCACCTGGAGTGAAATTGAGCCTATCTGATATTAGTCATCTGTCTTAAGGTAGAGAAGGGATCAATTCTGTTTATCAAATGGGTTTTTAAATCAGATGAAATTAAAAACCCTGTATCTTCTTATTAATTGCACACAAACCTAGAGGACTATCTTAGGTGAGAAGATAATTGGATAAATGTACTGAATAAATAAATGTTAGAATGTATTTAGAATCTCTGTGAGGCATACAGGAATCTCATAATTAGATTTTCATTTATTGCATTATACTTTCATTGTTAACAGAAACATTAATTATTTCCCCTTCTCTTAACATATTTTATAATCTGGATGTTGTTGACTGCAGTGACAGGGTTCTAATATTAAAATCGTTAACTCAGTGTATATATGTGCTGGAGTTACTACTAATATTTAAATAGGGGCATGTTACCTCTTCAACAATATTTGTGTCAAATCAAGATTTCAGTAACGAGTTTTTAAAAATCTGTACTGAAAACTGCTGGCCAAAATACTTCTTGGGCAAAGCTGCCATCACCCTGTGATAAAAAACTACTGTCAGAACTTCTTACTCCCTACATATGGCTGCTACATTTGTATATTAAGTGCGTTGTAATCTCTTGAATTGAAGAGCTATGTAGGTCTTGAAAATGACTACCACTTTAAATCTTTAGCTTCAGTTAACTTTGTTAGTGCTGTCCAAAATGCTTTTTTTGTTTATAATAATTTGCTGCTGCTGTATTCATGGATGACTTCTATCATATGATGCATATGCATAATTTTTTAACACAGAATTTCTATCAGAATAAAGCCAAGCCTTCGATGTCATTATTAGACCTTGTTTAGATTTCAGCCCTAACTGAAGTAATTATTGCACATTTCCCATAAAACTACCTTTATCTTGTTCTTCTGATGAGAAAGTTAAAGACAAGGTACAGCTAAAAGGATAAAATTCTTGAGTGTCATGGAAATAGCTGGAAGACACCCTCTTGGAAATTCTGAATCAATGCAAAAAAGTCATTGAAAGAACCAAGAGCACTAATATGATGGAGAAGCAAAGAAAAATTTCCCAGGCGATTAAACTGTAGAAGCAGCGCTGAAGTTCATAACAGAAAAAGGTCTATGTATCCTGTATTTCTATTGAAATGACTAGGGCGGCCTCTACTCTCTTCCTTTCCTTCTGAGGATATGTTTATTTGAACTTTACATCTTAATGGATAATTCTAGGATTCATTTTAATACACAGAAGGAGAAAACCTCCTTAACTGGTTTGATGAAATAGATGAATAATAGTGAGTGCTGGGAAAACTGCACACTTGCTAAGGCATGCCTAGTTGTTTTTTATTCTCAGTTTCCTAATCAAGTTCTTAAAATTTTACATTCTTAGCTAAGATAGTGTTCTTGCAGAATGAATGTTTTGAACCCTGTAACTGTCTTGATGTTGAAGAATTATCTACATCAAGACTCACAGGAATGCTAAGTTAGTCTGATGTCTGACCTTTCTGAGCTTCATTACATCTGGAACACAGGCTTTGAAGTTTGTTCCCTTACTGTGCAAGGAATGCTTCATGATTATATTTATAGCTCTAAAAATCTTTTATTTCAGTTGCTCTTGCCCTAGCTCATAAGAAATAGTTGTCACAGAATATTTTCATCCTCTGAGGGATGCTTAGGAAAAGTTGTGATATCAGCATATTGTCATATCATAAAGATTTTCCATAAGCCTTGTTGTTCTCATTTTACCTTTTATTTCCTGCTAGCTAATATGTTTTTATTTTAAAACATTACAATTAGTAAGGGCAAATAGTTAAAATGGTGTAATGGCTATTTTGAATACCTAAGAAACTATTTATTTACTCTTTCAAGTCCTTAGGGTACTTTTGTGAACATGGAAAGGTTGAAATATATAATGTCCTTTGAGAACAAATTCAAAAGCAGTTGCAAATTCCTTCAAAGAGGGATTCCGCATTATAAGGCTGCTGCCGCTGCTGCTTATATATATTTCTTAAATTACTGGGTTGAAATTTCCACTGCAGTCCATGATTTTGCTGTGGTTGTTAGTATTTCTCAGGTACACACCCTATTTTGTGACTCATTGCATCCAGCTTCTCATTAATGGTGAGTACTGCTAGGATGAACAAGTAAGGGTCCTTTGTACCTCCTTACCAAATCATGTTTCAGGTACTAAATTTTATAGGGCTTCAGAACAAGACTGGAAAAGCTCAAGATAAATTTGAGAATCCCTTTACAGGTAGACAACAGATTGCCTTTCAGGAAATGCTCAAGTGAGAAGTAGTTGAGTACTAGTCCAGAGGATTAGGGAGAAATACAGAATATAAAGAAGTTTTTTTTTTCTTTTTTCAAAACACACTTTTGGCTGCAGTTGGAGTCAGCTTTATCAAGTTGCATATGCCTTTTGTGTGATATACTACAGCCATTCTATATAGAACAGGAGCTATGAAACACAGGGGAACTTCCCAGCCTTTTTACTGAATGTGCTTTGGATCCCTTTGTAAAGGGGACATTACACTGGATATAATGGCAAGATACAAATGAAAGCTTTTATCTCAAACTGTCAATCTGGGTTTTTTGTACTTTTTCAAAGATTGTTATGTCCATCAGGTTATGTATGGAAATAGTGTTTGTTTCTGGAGTGTTTTCTGACTCTCTGGGCTTTGGCTGGAAGGACTGAATGTGTGTGTGAAGTCCCTACCAGCATTAAGTAACTCAAAGCATCAATAGTTCAATGGCACATGAGAAAAGAACCTGTTCATAGGAAACTCCCAAATATATGTTTTTCAGAATACAGAAGAAAAACAGGTCAGAAATAGCAACATGACCGTAAATACAGCCAGGGAATGTTAACTGAGTATGTTTACAAAACAGTGTATTATAATGCCAATTCAAAGACAAAATTCTTCAGAGCAGGCATATTGCATTTTCTGTGTGTCTGTACAAAAATTTTGATCTTCAACAGATGGCTATTTGTGTAATATTATATTTAAGACTAATAAAACCACAGAAGTTTTAATAGTAATTATCTTCTGTAATTACTTTCTCAGTCTGTGGTTATCCCCTGGAAAATGAGTTGAAATCATTCTGATTACCTTCTGGAAAAGGATGTGATGTTATGCTCATTTCCAGATAGCAAACTTTAAGAACAGTGTCCTTGTGTGGTGTGAGTAGGAAGTTAAAGCTTTGTGCTGTTAAAGCCTCATCATAAATTCTGAAATGTTGGACTTAAATGAAGACTTAACATTGATGAGTGAGAGCTTTGAGTTAAGTGTTGGCAAGAGTTTGTCTTCTGCAGAATCACATTGGAATTGTTGAGAAAATATTACTGAAGAAAGCATTAGGCTGGTCCTCATCTCCATGGTTTCCATCTTCATGTGAGTACCTCTTACAAATAGAAAAAATGGTGGTATGTGATTCTGGAATACCATACCTGGAATAGGTAGTTAATTTGTAAATGGAAGAATTAAGAACTTTTGTGAGTAAATGAAGGACCATCGTAGTATATTCATGCACAGGCACCTAGAATAGTGTACATCAGTGATCCAAGGTACTTTCATGAACCATGAGGAGCTGTTTGCCTTGGACATTAGTCCATTCAGCACTGAATGTGCCCTGTTAATCACATTGGTATGCCACATTAATCACTTACCAAAAGAGACTGATGTATGATATTTTTGTGTAGTGCTCACAGCTGGTGAGTCCAGTGTCACAGCTGATGGAACGGCCATGGAAGTCCTTGGCAGCTGTTTTGTTGCTTTCTCTCTTCATGAGATTGGCATGTCTGGTGACCAGTGCCTTGATGAAGAAAGAATGGAAAGACCAGGACTGGAGGGCTGATTTCCCTTTTGTATGTTCTTGTTTCTAGATAAGATTTCCTCAAGAATGTATCCCAGACTTTGTCATGGTTGACTCAAAGAGTTGTTTACATTCAGGGACACTAGTAAATTTTTTTTAAACTGTATGTGTTCAGTGCTGAAGTATTGCATCACATATTGAATAGTGGGAACACCATGCCCTTCAGTTTACTCAGTGCAAAGCTATTTAGATATTTTTTACAGCTATTTGTGTTTCTAGCTGAATGATCTAAAGGCACAGTTGTGTCTACTTACATGACTATATGGGTAACTGTGAGTAAATTCTGTGAAACCAGCAAAATGAATGTGCAATGTTCAAGGCATAGTTAGCCAGAGTTCAGGAGCTTCCTAAGGAATAACTTGATGTGGGTAGTTGTAGGGTGGCAGTGTGAGATACCAGAACATTTTTACCAAACATCATTCAGCTATAATAGTGACACTTAGCTGTGACATGATATTTGAATTGTGGGGGTACCAAGAGAGTGGTACTACTTGGAGCTGTTTATGATATCAGTGAGGGGAAACTGGTTTAGATTAAAAAACAAAACAAAACAAAAAAACAACAACAACAACAACAAAAAAAAAAAAACCCGAGAAAGTAACTTAGAACCTTAGCAAGACCCTTAGGCTCTCCAGTAGAAGATGAGAACATTTGTTCTGTATGGGCCTCCAAGGGGAGCACAGTGTGAAAGCAGATAGGCTGGTCTGCTCCAGAGAGTGACTGCTGGTGATTAGGGAGAGGATTTGTAATTCTTTGGGAGGAGTGTGGTGAGAGGCAGTAAGGACACAGAACCTGGGGACTGAATAAACCAAACAAAGATTAAATGGAGGGGTGCATATGAAAAACTAAATCAAGGGGCTTTACAACTAGCAGTAAAGGGCTTTTTTAGTTCTTAGCAGTGGGCAGAATCCATAAAGATCCTGTTCACTTGTCTATATTGCCAACCCTTTCTTGTGAGCCCCGTTTACTAGTAGGTTTTTCTATTAGCAAAGAAACAAATGTTGCCAAGTCAAGACTTTGCTGCACAGACCACCCTTCCAACTCATCAAGCGTGGAGAATACACCGGACTCTTTGTGCCCATGTCCCTTTGACGTACTCCGGCAGCAAAAAAAGTTGCCATAGTTTACAGTTTTGTATCCATGGAATAAACACAACTGAGAAACTTTCTCTTAAGAAGAAGTAAATTTTTTCCATCAAGTGGCAGTGTGGTTGTAGGAATAAATGTAACTAGAAATAGGTTCCTTGGAGATGAAGCTTGCACGCTACATAAAATGCTTATACCTGTCAGGCACTTTGTCTTTATGTGAAATGTTGGATTTTATAATGGACATGTAAAGTGTACATGCTTGTACTTACAAACCTATTTGTACATTTCCTCTAAAATTTAAATCTTGGATATGTTGTCAAAATGCTGCAGCTCTCAGCTAACATTTTAATATAAATACTGCGCTGTGTGCGTGTATATAATCTAGTGTAAGCTTTGATGTGCAACGTGTCATCTGGAATTGTTTTCATAAATATTTTAATTGTTTCATTGAAAGTGTTACCATGGGAAAACAGATATAGATTTGCACTGATTCATCCCTTCTGAAATCTTGCTTAATGTTTGCTCTGATTTTTCTATGATCTTTAAGGTTTCCATTCCAGAAATATAATCCAGATCATAAGTTTCAAAATGTTTCAAAAAGCTAAATCTTCCCATTTTACCTTGGATACATTGTGGTGGTCACTAGAATTGGTTGTGGGTTACAGAGAGTGGAAGAATGTCCCCACTCAAAACACTATGGGAAGGGGGAAAGGTTTTATTTGTGCAAAATGGTACTCTTAAGTACATGAAAATAATTAGAAACCATAGTCCTTTCCTTCTCTTTATGAGCTGCTCGGTTCAGGTAATTAACTGGCTCCTGAATCTCTGAGTACACTCATGACTGAGGGTTTCTCTGAATGGTAAAGGGCAACCAAAGTGTGATTAATGAAAGTCCCGTGACGCTGGGAAATGCCCAATATTAGGTGGAATGGAACCTTTACTGATAACTCATTTCAAAGATTTTTTTAGACCTAAAACCAGCTGAGAAAATACTGTGTCTTTATAGGCTGTTGCATCTTCCTCTAGAACGTTTTTTGTTTTTACAGACAACTACTACATAGAAGCTAGTGAGGCTGGATTTTTTGATTTTAGGTTTGTCCTTTATGACACTGTTCCCAGTCACAAGTTGTGAAATCTGGGTCTAATTTTCTGTGTCAGAGTTCTTTTTTTCTGTTTACAGAGAGTTTTATATGCATAGATAAATGGAGTACATTTCGGGTTTATTTTCTCTTTGCCAGATGACTTATTCTTTTCAAAGAAAATGTTTTAAACTAGTGCCTTTACTGAAGGTAGTTGTATAACTAAAACGTGCAGATACACAAAAGTAGTTGACATGCTCCAAGTTAGAAAAGAGCAAAATCATGGTAATGTATTTGCCTGGCAGGGCTGTCCCCCCATTCTGCATTTTCATACCTTGTAAAGTAATAAAATCTTCTTTTTGTTCTTTGTCTCAAATGGTTATCTATTTAGACTAAACAACTGTATTTAACAGTTTTAGGTCAACCATTAGAGTAAGAAAAAGAATTGGATTTTTTTTATTGCTAAACTGATATATTTTGGCAGAATTACTAATTATTTTTGAAGACAGTTTTACATTTATCTTTCTAAGTCTCTTTTGTTATGCCAGCTGTCTAAATCTTTTCGTAAACTTCAGTTAAAAGAACATATTTTCCGTGATTATTTTAAAATATAATGTTTACTGGAAGGGAAGTCTAGTGAATTCCCACAGATGAAGTGTGAGTGTATTTCTCCCACTTGTAAATGAGTTCTTATTTCCTACAGTATGTATTCTGGTACCACAATGAGTCATTTTCAACATGTTTTAGTTTAGCTTCTAAAACATTTAAAAACTTGGCAGATACATGGAAATGAATGTTACATCTAGTCTTAGAAACTGCTTCCAAAAAGTATTTTACTAAAAATGAAGACTGTGAATAAACCTTTCAGAATGCAAAAGTGTCTTTTGTGATAAGCCTGAAGTCATTTGCAGAGAGTTCTTTTGGTTTGGGTTGTTTGTGACTGGGGACTTTTTCCTTACCTTTAGCAGGTTTTACTTTTGGTTTTATCCTGTAAATTAGGGAGAATACTTTTGTGAAAAAGTCTTAAAGTTTACATACAGTGTGTTGTTAATTGGGTATTTTAGCCAGGCAAGTAATACCATTCTTCAGTATGTTAACTGAATTTTGCAAATTTTCGTGCTATTTAATTTAGAAGATTTTCAATTTTTATAACTTTATCAAAATGAATGTAGTGCCACCCCAGCTTTAATATTATTTAATGTGTTTAAGCTTATATATGCCATGCCCTACTTAAATGTATTTCCTGCTGCTACCTTGACAGTTCAACTATTGAAAAAAACCTCAAGACTAAGTAGTTTGTATGATTAAAATGGACTGAGGAGTTATGGGGGTGGAGTGCAAGTGGGAGGAAAATGGGGGAAACCAACTAGGAACAAAAAAAAGCCAACCAAAACAACTGCCCCAAACATGCAAAATCCCCAGTGCAAAATGACCAGTGTTCTATTTCTGAGAAAGCTGTATCTATTGTTTAAAGGATATGTTATATTTTGACTTTATTGTCCTGGCTTCCTAGCGTCTGGAACATTTAATATAAAGGGACCTTAGGTACTTTGCTCACATGTGAGACCTATGCTTAGATAAATGCACATTTCTGCAGTCTGGATTTAAACACCACCCTTAATATTTTCCAGTTGTTGGCAACATTTATATTGTCAATTATGGTATGGGTAACTTTGCAACTCTGATTATTCTGTTCCAACTTTAACCATATGTATGTTGTCCATGATGCAGCACCATGTTATCAGTAAGGTCTTACTGTAATTATCACTCTTTAAAAATTCTGTATCTTTTTATTTCACTCAGAAGAAGATGAGGAAAACATACAAAACTTGGATCAGTAAGTCCTTCATTTAAAGATTCCTTGGAATCCTTTTTTCCCTAGTTATGTGGTAAAAAATATAAAGGAAACCTGTTTCAAAACCCTTCTCCACCTGTGACCCCCTCTGACTGGTCCTAAATATGGTAAATTTTCATTAAGGACAAATTCAGAAAAAGGAGGGGAAGAAGTTCATTTAGGGGATTGTGAATCTTAATTGTTTTGTCAGACAAAAGCATTTTTCTCCTTCCATTATTTCTGTGTTGTGAAACTTGCAGAGGATTGATGATAGGCAAAAGAGTAAAGGAAATAAAGATGAAAGGTGGGGAAGGGAATAGTGTAAATAAGAGATAAAACAATAAAAAATCAGTCATGAAAGCTTCACTGAGTGTGATTTGTCTGAGTGTAAAATGTATGGTGCAGTTTCTCAATCTTTCTCCTTGGAAGAGTAGTCTAAGCCAGGCAAAGACAAAACAGTTGCACGAAGGGACTGGGTAAATTGAAATCAGTGTGTTGGGATTGATGACAGCATCCATTTGTTCCTTTCTGCCCATCCAGTTACCTTTGGTAGCTCTTTGTAGAGGTGGAAACTGTGTGTCTAATTGATGGTAACTTTTATATGAATTTAGTTTAGTACAAGGTGAAGATCAATGCTGAAAACCTTTGAACATCATATTCAAAGGTCCCAGTTTTGTTCATACAACTGGTTTGGAATTTTGTAATTTTTTTGAAGCATTTAAAAAATGTTTAAAACGAAATCTTTTTTGAAGCATTTTGAAATGTTTACTGTTAGACTTTCGATGAGTTCAAACATTAGTTTCTGAGCAAAGTAAATAAAATGCAGCATGAATTTTAGTACAGAGTCTACTGTGGCTGTCCTCAATCTTGTCTAATTTTAAACACCTGTGCTGGGATGGAATCATGTCTGTAAGGTACCTGTTTGTTTCTGTTGACTTATAAAGGGAGCCTGCAGAACATGCCCAGGTGTAGGCAAACACATCAGAAACAGCAGAAGCTACACAACTCAACTTCCACATGGCTTTTCTGAGCAAAAGGAGTTCAGCATAGACTCTTTCAGAAATTAATGGGGTTTGGAGCTTTCATATTTTACCATCGGTCTTATTCAGTCCTCTACCAGTGCAGAATCGTCAGTGCTTTAAGTGTTTCTCAAAGGCTGGTCATAAAATGGAATGTTTTCATTTTGAAGTGCTATTTACCTTATATTCCGCTTTTTTGACCTTTTTGAAAATGAACTCTGATGTCTTCCATGATTGGAAGTATTTTGATTGACAGAAATGCGGTCAATGTAGGTCTAGATATGTGATTATACAAAGGATTGGACCGCATAACTGAAGCTACAGGAAGTAGGAAGATACCATACTCCTTCAAACTTTTCAGTCTTAGCTACCTTGCAATAACTCTTTTTGAGTTGCCAAACCCAAATGAAGAGGAAACTTGCATTTGGTTTTTTGTAGAGAAGAGGGTAGAAAGGACAGAAACGATCTGTGGTGTAGCAGAGATCCACCTGTTGGCTGTGGGAGGGGTGGTGGTTGCCCTAAGGAAGCTGTGAGCCTGTCGGAAGCCCATGCTGGAGCAGGTTTGCTGTCAGAACTTGTGACCTCACACGGACCCACACTGTTCCTGAAGGGAACTGGGTCCATGGGAAGGACCCACACTGGAGAAGTTTGTGGAGGGCTGTCTCCTATGGGGGTCCCCCATGCTGAGGCAGAGAATAGTGTGAAGAGCCCTGCCCTGAGGAGGAAGGATGGGCAGGAATGTGGGATGAACTGACCATGGCCCCCATTCCCTGTCCTTCTGCAGTACTGGGAGGATGGAAGAAAAATGGAGATGGAGAAAATGGGATGGAGAAAATTTGGAGTAAAGTTACATTCAAGAAGAAGGGAGTGATCGGGGGAATGTGGTTTATTTTAGGATTTGGTTTTGTTTCTCATTATCCTTTTCTGATTTGATTGGTAATAAATTAATTTTTTCCCAAGTGGAGTCTTGTTTGCCCATCAGAGTAACTGGGGACTCATCTCCCCGTGTCCTTACCTTGACCCATGAGTCTTTGGTTATATTTCTTCTGCCTTGTCCAGATGCAGAAGGGAGAGGTAGAGTGGCTTTGGTGGGCACCTGGGATCCAGCCAGGGGCAATCCATCACACTTTACTCAAAATGTAATCTTCTGATAAATACAGGTTTTGCACACATTAATGACTTTCCAACAGGTTGTCATAGCGATATCTGGGGTAGATTTTCTCTAACTAGATTCCAGTGAAGTGTTACCAATACCTCCTGTTCTCAAGCACCACCTAACCTCAGAGGCACTTAAAATCATTCCAAGTTGGAGCACATTTAGGTAGAGGTCCTTGTGCATGCTCGGAAGTCTCCTGGTTTGGAAAGCCAAGTGCTTATTTTGATATGGGTAGGAGGTGCTTGAACTCAGTTCAAGTCCCTGAAGGGCCTGATTTTATTAGAACATGGCTAACTCATTCAAAATCATTGAGTTCACTCCAGAACACTGCTAGAAGAAGAGGTAGTGGCTCAGCTTTGCCTCTTTGTAACATAATTCAAGCAGTCACCCAGAAAGTTTAAAACCCTTGTCCTTCCCCCTCTCAGTCTCCCTAATTATTTAAAAAGCTTTTGGTGTTACCTGGAAGTTATGTCAATTTGTCCAGAACTTTTGGCAACAAGTCTTGATATACATGATGCCTGTGTTTAGCAAAATGCCATAAATGAGGAAAAATGAACAAATTTGGGGTTTTTTGGCAAAAGTCAATCAAAAAATTCTCAAAAAATTATAAATATGCAATTGAAATATATCTTTCAGAATCTTTTAGCTATGTAATTGTATTTTTTGTACTTCTTTTTCCGTTATTAAATGAAGAAGGAAACAAAAACTCTAAAAATGTGGATATTGGCAATATAGTAGTTACCTATAAGGTTTGTAAACATCGTCTTTAGAGTAAGCCTTTTGATCCGTGATTTTGTCATTTAATGTAACCATCTTTTCAGAAATTAAACTCTGAACTGTACTGTACTATTCCTAGTGGAAGACATTCTAGTTGTTATGTTTAGAGAGGTTTTAATTTCCATTTCAAGATTATTTTCTCCTGGTTTATATCACAGCGTTCCGATGATAGCATTACTTAAATTTATCTTTTGTTCTGTCCTCTTAAAATCTTAGTCAGACTTTGTTTTTCTAGATTGTAGCTTATTTGACTTCTCATGGGATAGATTCCTTGTTCTCTTGGACATCTGAGTGCCATTTCTTTTAATCCTGACCTCACTTTAACACAGATAACTGGAATTCTGAATAATGTGTCAGATAATTTCCTGCTCTATCTCCTATGATACTATAATTTCCACTAGATGTACCTTAGTGATTCCTGGAACTTTGTGTCTTTTGCAGAGCTGGGTCACATTAGCAGTTCAATAGCTAATCTCATGTAACAAATCTAGATCATTCTCCCCAGTCTGCTCTGTCTTGTAGGAGTGGATGAATGGAACCATCACTTTAAGTTTCCTAACCCTAATCTGTCTTCCATCCATATATACATTCTTACTGGTTTTGTGATTATGCTACATTATTATTGTTCTGTGAGAATCATACTCCATCATTTCAGAGAAGGACATCACTAGAAGATGTGCAGTCATTTCTGCTACAAATACTGAACATGAGATAAAACTCACCTAAATGAACCTGTGCTGAGTGCACTTTCAAATGAGCTGCAAATGTCTGTACTATTATCTTTCCTCAAATATGTTTTTAGTCTACATTTCAGCTATTCTGTGTTGTGTCAGTAGGATAAAAAAATGGAATTGCTAAAAAAGGAAAGGAAATAAGTTTCAAAAGTTATCATTTTAGCTCTGGTGCACAGTGCTAATCAATTTGAACTTGAATTACCGAGTTGTGGGAGGAAAATAACATTTGTGAAAAGTAAAAATACTTGCAAGTTGTTTCTTTGTTCTTATCATTTAACAGTTTAACCATACAAACCTGTCAGGGTAAATTTTTTTCCCTGTATTAGTTATGAAAAATAATAAAACAAATTGCACTGATTTTTCTGTAATTTCTTTACTTGCCTAAGTTTTACGTTTTCTGTACATGTTATTTAGCAGCTATCAGATTAAAATGTTATGGAAATGTTAAGGAATATTCCTTTTTATGTCATTTAAAAATACATAGATTTTAATTTTATTTTTTTTTGTTAATTACTAGTCATATGGGCTACCTTTTTGTGTTCTGTTAAATAGAAAATATTTGATCTGTAAGAATGCCTTTTCACTACACACTGGGTTTAAGAAAGAGAATACTATAAATTATGTGACAGTTCAAACAACATATTTAACTTTCACTTGGCTGCCACGCTTTGAAGATTTTATTTAGGTATTATAGCTCATATGTCAAGTGAATAGACTGCTTAATGCTTAAGCATCACTTAAATACTGAAATTTTCTCATCATATTAGTACTTCTTATTTTTCCATAATGTTTGCAATTCAAGCAGCTTTTATGCTTACTTTTATTGGCCTTCCTACTCCAGTTACCAGCCTACAAAATAAATCCTTGTATGTTCAAATTGATGCCAAGATGCCAACAGTACAAACTATAATGCATGATTCATAATGCAAACTCTCAGAGCATTTACTTGTGTATAAGTACATTCCTACGAAATGACAGTCAGTTAACTTTATAAATGTAAATGTGTGATCACTGAAAAGAGATTCTTTGTTGAGCTTGCATGTGTGCACATTTCATATCAGTTCAGTGGTCTTAAAGATGGTTAGAAAGTAGTAATTTTCCCTTATTCCCATTTTAATGCTAAAATAGGAAATTAGCCACTTTAAAACAATCTTTTAAACTGAATTTGGTTTTGAAAAATAGAACTATATTCTCCAAAATTAAAACTTAAATTTGTGGAGGGAATATAATGAAGGACAATTCCTAAAATAAGGAGATTTTAAAAAATAGTGAAATGCAATTGTTCCAAATGAAAGAAGAATAGGTTTTGCCAACACAACACTGATGCTTATAAATAGTTTTCTAGGTCTTCACAAAAACTTAAGTTCTATCCCTACCAACTTGTGTTCAAGAGCTCTTCTTTTTGCCGTTTGCACAACTGTTTTTCAAATTACATTTTCAGAAATTGTATTCTAATAATGATAATACTTTAAGAACTAATAATAATTATAGAAGTAACAATGCTTGAAAAAAAATTTTAAACAGTCTATTTGACACACACAAAAAATTTTGCTATTGAAACTCCATAGCAAAACTCTTAAACACAAAGAGTAAAATAAATATATTTTAAATAGTATTGTAGAAAGTTTTGTTTTCTCTTCGAGTCCCTTCAATGTCAAATGGTCTCTCTTCTTCCTTTTTTTTCTTTTTTTAAAACTTTATTTTGATGTATAGTATTACAATTTTTCTTCTAGTGTATATATTTTAATTACTTTCCTGTCCACAAAGTTTATGGTCCTATTTTATGTCTTTGTAAAAGTACAAGTACTTCAGTCTGCTGTTTATTTTATTAATCATATTGCATGCTGTATTTGATCATGATCTGAGAGATGCATTGAATTACTTTAAACACATGCTTTAGATTCCTGTAGATCCATAGTACAGTTGCTGAACATACCCTGCATTTCTAAAGAAGCAAAAAAAGATTGCTCACATTCATACAAGAGCTTGCTTCCACGCCAAGAAAGACAGATGCTGTTACAGCTGAGAAATGTAGTGTTTTAGGAAAACACTCAAATGGTAGTCATCTTAAGCCAAAGTAAAAAAATATTAATTGAAGAGGCCTTAAACTAAACTGGAGCTAAAGGTACTTGCAGTTGTAGATGTTCGTTGTACAAATTGTCAGGGATTATGTTCCAATTCAGTAAATCTGCTATATCTGAATGAACTAATTGGTTTTGTTCTCTTCCTGTAATAATTTCACATGTGCCTAATTAGTGTGTTCCTCATTTTAAGTAAATATATTTGCAATAATTTTTTTATTGTTTGCGTTTTATGTTGTAGAGTGTGTGTAAATGATAGCATACCAAGGAATGGTGAAGAAGGGAGTTGTCTGTGCATGATCCAAACTTTTGTGGCCTGTATTTGACTTCACTGTGCCAAAGCAACATATTTGTCCTATTTTAACGTTCACATGATCAGCTGGAGTCTTTAAATTCATTCCATGTGCTACAGAAAATAATTCACATGAGAGATTGGTTGTCATGTTTAGCGTAAATATAAGATAATAGAGTAAATGGAAACTTGGAAAATAACAGAAAAGTATCAGTAAAACAGAACTACTAAATTGTATAGCATCCTATGTAATGATGCTGCAATTCTACAAACACAAGAGCGGTAATGGCACAGATACAACAATGTAGCACTTAATGGACTAAAAGTCCTGACACACACTATTGCACTTGTGTGGTGACAATTTTACTTCCTGCAATGCCAAAAATGCATATGACTTTACCTAAATAAGAAAAATAATTGTTCTGAATTTTTCAAAACCCCTAATGATGACAATCTGAATTCTGTCAAAGTCATTAACTTCACAAACCTACAAATAATTCTTTACAACCCTCAAGGAAACTTGGAAAAGGTACTTCTTGTCACTGATTAAAAAAAAAAAAAATAAAAAAGCTATAATAGGTGGAAAAAATATCTGCAGTTGTAAAAGGTTTTATTTCTTCATGAATTTATAGTGATGTGTGTCATGGTATATCCTTCGTTTGCTGTGAGAAAGAGGGAAATATTTATATTTTTTATAATGAAGTTACCTTGTTGTGTTACATTATGTGGCTAGGGACCAAAGATTCATAAAGAACATTTTCTTCTATTTCAAAGAAGCAATTTTAAGGTGAGATAAAATGCTAAATATTCTGTGTCTTCCCAGTGTTGGTGTTATAGGCAGAGTTGAATTTAAACTTTTTATTATTCTGAAAGGGAGAATATCCCTTGAAAGTTCAATGAAAATTGTTTAGACAGTTTAAGGCACAGGCCACATCAGAGTGATCCCTGGTTAGAATTCGACATGTATCTTAAGTACTGTTTCTCTCAAAGCAGATATTCTTTACTCTTACCAACATACTTTAATTCAAACAAGAATTCAGGAAAGTTATTTATATTGTGTGAGTCAAACAAGTTAATCTCTGTTGTTACTTTTGGCTATATCGAACTGTGTACAGTTTATTGTATTTTTGCATTAATCTGATCTGGCTGTATACTAGTCTGCACATACACCGTTATGAACTCGATCACAAAGCTAAGTGAAGACTAATTTCCTTATCTCCTTCACTCAAGTCTTATTGATATTGAGTCTTGAAGTCTTGGAAAATGCCCTTCATTGTTGAAAGCCCAAACATCCGTTAGAAAACCTGCTGTGACCAGTTGAATTTCAAATCTTAACACTATCCATCTAGAAGTAACATCTTTTAAATGAAATACTAATTTGCTTAGGTGTTTGTTTCCACATCTGAACATTCATACAGTCAAGTCTAACAACAGTTTCCTTTGTTTATCAATATTCATGCATGTCACTTACAGTCCACAGTCCTGCATTATCGTACTTGAATCTTTTTCAACACAAAGCAGAGAATAGAGCACATGATCCAGAACTTTACTGTGATTTCTGCTTTATCTTCCCTTCTCCAGGGTGTCACCGCCACTGGTAGCTTTCTCAGTTATAGTAATTCTCAAATTTGACATTAATGGTTTTTTTGTTTACTCTGTTGTAAAGAGGAACATTTCATGCAAAATCCAAAACATTGACAAGAAAAGCTATTATTAAAAGTTCCAGAAAGAGTTTCATCTGAAAGAGTCTGTGAACTCCTTGACAAAAACAGGAAGCTTGGGTGGAGGTCCTATTTTGAGTAAAAGTGTTTTTGATTTTAACTTCCTAAAACCTTCACTCCCATGACAGAGACCTTTTACTTCATCTAAGGACTTAATTCCAGTAATCTGCTGATGTAAGGCTTAAGCTTCACTCTGGAGGACAGTTTACACTTCCATATCCCTGGAACTTATGAAAAAGAAAACTTATCCTCTCCTCTGCCTGTAAGTTCATAATCATTATATGATTAATGATGGGGTGACACTATTCTTGTATCATTTGCTAAAAATAGGCAAAATGAAATCTCCATTCTTAGGAATAACTGATCAGATTCATCATGTGATAGGAGTGTTGAGTGAATCAGTAACTAGGATGGTTTGTCCCCAGCTGAAAAATAACTGAAGTGAAAAGTGATGATTTAAGACCTATTTTCAAAGAAGTTGGAGATAACACAAGATTAGACACCAACAGGAAGTAAGTGTAATTCATTCTCTTCAAATTCTAACAAATCAGAGATTAATTTAAGAAGGTTTTCTAAACTTTCTAGCTGGGAAAGCTGCAGAATGTTTTTTTCTGTATTGCTTTTGCCAACCAGAATCATCTGTACAGTAAATCCCCAACATCCTGTAACAATGGGTATTCAGCAAATGGAAATATAACTAATAAAGTTCATAGTAGTGTTGTCTCTGTCAGGAGTACTGCTGGATTCTCAGTTTCCTTACTCAACATAGTCACTGGGTAGTCTGATATGAGGAAGTGTTTTTCAGTGTATGTGTGTGTATGAGTTAATCAGATTCTTGACTTACTTTATGGTTAGGTCACCGACGTTTTTGAGGTAGTGTGGGCTACTGCTTTATTACATATTGCAGTTTGAAGTGTTTGGTCCTTTAACTCTGTCAGGCAGCAAGAATATTTTTTTTTTCCATTTATTCTTCTTCAAGGAAGTTCTGTACTTCTTTTATAGCTGATGTGCTTTCATTTGATATTAATAGACTTCAAACCTTTAAATACATCTTAGCATGTGGCAGAGTGATCCTAGAGAACCTCTGTCCCTCAAGAGCTTTTTCACTGGATGAAAAGGCTCCAATACTTGTAATCATAATTTAATAGAGTTTGTGTCACTGATGGTTCCCAGCACAAGTTCACCCCTGAGACCTGAGATCTGCACTACAAATCACAAGCTTTAACTCATGAAACCCTTATGTTTTTTGTTGCTTTCAGGATGGTAATTCTGCAGTTTTTATTGAGGATTCCTAACCCATACTCATGGTATTTTTGTGGGAATACATCTTGGAGTAACTAACACTCTGAATATCCTGAAGCAATTTACCTGTAACTCTTCTTTAAAGTACGATTTCTGTATGCACATCTGCAATGTACATTGTTTATTGCTTGCTGTTGAATGTCTGTTTATGATTACCAGGAATTTTGACATGGGAAAGAAGTGAAAATAAGGGCCAAAATCCAGCCCATTTATATAACAGCAAGTCAAAGTATTAGACTGTGTATCCCATTAGTATTGCTAAGACAAGCATGCTTTAGTGTCATGTACCTATAAACACTGCATCTCCAAGAACAGCTGACAGGGTGCAGATTTTCTTGTTTTCTGACATACTGACTCCCTTCTGAATTAAGTCAATTTGAGGTATTACCCTATTAAGGAGTTTCAGATTAAGCCTAAAGTCTGGTTCTAACCTGGTTCAGACTTTAACAGCAGAAGAATGGAATGCTAAGAATGGAGCTCAGAGTGGAATAGAGTTTAAATTACTTTGGAAAACTATTAAACACCTTCACCTACTGAAACCTTCTTGTAATAAACAAAGCAAAAGTACTGCAGATCACACAAAATAAGGTTAACTGAAGTGCAGTGGTAATTAGATTGTTTTTCAGTCATGACCTAATTATTCATACAAAACTGGTAAATAGCATGGCCAGACTAAAGTTCAGCAGCTCATTCTTCCAATTTTAAAAGGATTTTTTTTTTTTTTATCAGTATTTAGGTCCCCAATCAGTGGAAATGTTGTAAACCATAAGAATACGAAGGGTTTAAGCCATGCTTTAACATACTGGTTAGTGAATGGGTTCCTTTATCGAAGATGTTAATATTAACGATATGAGATGTCAGAAAAACTTTGCATTTGCTCTTCAGTGAGTACAGGAATTGCATCTGCACTTGCTTCCTTAGTTGCATGATAGATGGAGGCACATTCTAGGACTCCTAGAAAGAATGGATAATGACAGGGATGAAGTGTTAAAAGCACTGGGCACACAAAGTAGTAGGAGTTCTCTCTATTCCACAGTAAAATGTTGCTGGCTTTGATATGCTACTCATTTGGGACAGGCAATACTTGGAGATCAGGAATGTCTTTGTCGACAAGTCCCATTAGGGGAACAGACCCAAAAGAAACATTTGTTTTCAAGTCCTCTGCAAGGAGAAGGAAAATGATCCTTAGGTATGGTTGTTGCAGGGATTGTGGTAGTTCAGCTAGAGAAGGAATTGTTGAAATAGTGAGAGAACAGAGCAAATGGGAGGAAAATAGGAATATTGAGACAAATATGTAGGAAGAGAGAAGAAAGCTGGACATAATTAGAGGAAGAAGAGAAACAGAAAATTTGATCAGCCTGAGAATGATATGCACTAAAATAAATTAATTTCAGTGCTTTTTTGCTTTTGTGCCTCAGGAGAAAAATGATGGTTCTGTCGCATCTAAGACTCTTCTTAGAATGCATGCATGAAACTTGTATTGCAAAGCCTGTTAGTATCCTGATAATTTATGAATCCTCACTTCCTTTTCTTCTTTTCAAACCTAGATTTTGTTTTCTTTATTTTCAACTGTTTTTCACAATACTGCTTTTATCAAATTAATACATTAAGTTGTTAATGCAAAGCTAGATCTTTCTATAAAATTTCTGTTAAACTTCTCAGATGACTGATAAAATACAGAAACGTATATTGTGAAAGTAAATATGCTCAAGAATGCTGATTGCTTGGAGTTAACTGATTTTGTTCACAATAGTTACTGCACTTTTAAAGTATTTTCATTTCTCACATGCCTCAGCAGGTAATGTAGGATAATTTGATAACTGAAGAATTTATTGGGATAGGCTGCTTTATAGAAAGCTTACTTTCACTTGTCCTTTTTCATGTTTGCAGATGAAAAGAAATGAGATAATTTCATTAGTGTCATAAGCAGTTTCGTGATGTATCTGTTCAGGATTCATTGATGACTCCAAGTTTTTATAAGCATGGATAAGGTGACTGTAGCTCCTTCCTTTTGTTTTGGGTTGTAAAAGTATCTTCCATATTCTCTTGTGCTGTTGATACCATTGTCTGTGTGTTTATTGTTCCTATGTAGACTTTGTTTGATTTGAAAGACCTGTACAGTTCAGGGAAATAATTTTTAGAACCAATATATATTTAATTTCTGGATAATGACACCCAGAAATATGTGTCTTTAGGACTTGTAATAAACCAGCAAGTATACAGCACTTTATTTATTGATAGTTGTCTCTAGAGCTGAAATGCAGTTGATGAGCTTTTTTGGTTTTTAAGTCACGCTTAGGAAGAGAAGCCTTCACACTATCTGCTTTGTTTTCATGTTAGTGGTAATGTTGTTCCAGTTACTGTGACTGCTTGGGAAAGGACATTTTACATATTTTAGGTTTGAAAGAAGACAGATCCAGTTGTGCACCCCTACCCACTGCTTGTCTGTCAGTCATTTTAGTATCCTTTGATGACCATCTCTGCTGTTGCCATTACCATGTCTTTCCATCCTTTACTCTTCTAACAAAGGCTCCCCTGAGCTGCCCAGTTGCACTGAAGCATGCTTGATGGCCTGCAGGCAGCTTAATGGAAGTTCCTTTAAGTTCTGAAAAACAGATGGAAAGCCATGTATTTTTCTAGTACCATACTTAGCTTAAAAAAACTGCTGGAAGTGCATTTATGGCAGTCTTTGGTATGTGAATTTTAATATATTAATAGTTTTTATGTAGCATTCAGTTGCTTATAAGGAAATGCAGATTATCTTGTGTGGGATCATCCTTCTTGTCTTTGAAGGGAACAAATGTTTTTTGAAACAGCAAGCTCAGTATTAGCCAACAGTATACTCTTACAAAATCCTGGGCTGTATTATCAGGAGAACAGTCAAGACATCAAGAAAAGTCCAGTTTTGGGATATTCATTATGAGCAACATAGTGGTAAACCGGAGTGATTGTAGAGGAGAGCCACCAGAATGGTCAGGGCTGGAGCACTTTCCCCCCAGGAGCAGGGGCTGGGGGAGTGTGTTCAGCCTGGTCTCTGGGGCTCCTAGCAGCAGTATTCCCAATGTTTCCAGCCAGCTCACTGGGAAGATGGAGTCAAGCCCTTCATAGCAGGGCATGCAAGAGGGATGAGAGAGTGTCAGTAAAAACAGAAGATTCTGACTTGGTCTAAAGAAAATTTTTCCACTACAAGCATGAGCAATTCACCACATGCTTCACTTCAAGTGAGCAGTTTCCATCCTGGAGTTTTCAAGACCTAAATGGCTAAAGCTCTGAAAAACCTGGTATAATTTGATAGGTGATATGGGTCTGAACAGGATGCTGGACTAGATACCCCCTGAAATCCCATCCAACCTCAATTATTTAATAACTGGTTTGTATTTGTGTCACTGAGATCTTACTTCTAAGGCGTAATTTTACTGAAGAGTAAATGGAATATTGTGCAGCTATATGCTGGCCTTTCATAAGTGATTGCATACACCAAGACCATCCATTACATTAATTATTAGGGGAAAAGGTAGTTTGCTGTCCCTCATTGCTAACTGTAGCACTTTTAGGAACATGTCCTTGAAAGATAACAAGGTATGCCTGTACCTTGAACTCTACTTATCAGGAAATCAAACCTGTTACGTGTGATATAAAGGACATAGCAATCCTTTGCTAAATTATGGCTGTTTGAACCCTGACCTTCTGACCTCTGCCTTTCTGCCAGACTCTCAATGGGGAAAATAGAGGGGGATTAAGCAGTGTCTCTAATGGCACAGCAGTTACCAGCTTTGTCTGATGGTCTTCCCGTTAGCCCTACCTCAAAAGACTTGTCCCTGCCTTCTCATTTCTCTCCCTCTCATTTTCCAGGAATCTTCAGTGATAACCCTTTCTTTTCTTATTTTTTCCTTGCTGATCATCCATTTTTTAAATCACTGTATAAGACAGAATTTTAGTTTTTGTATTACCAATTTAATAAAAGTTACATTTATGGAATTAAGAACTTAAATATTTGTATGCTTATTTCTGACTGTTTTGAGGAGGTATATAGCATTCCAAACATTTTTCTTGTTGTTATAGACTGTAGGTGTAATGCTGTATTTCTTCAAAGGAGAGAGAAATTTAAGTACTGCTCTTGTAATTTATAGTTTATAAATATATATAAATTATTACAAGTAATTTATTTATTATTCTTATAATTTAATTCTCTGCATTTATGTAGCTGCTGTTCTTTCAATAATTTCACATTTACTTGTTCCCTCTTTGCATTATTGGAATTAAAAATCATAGTAATTATCTTTTGTTAAGTGTATGTATATACATCCAAACATATCTCAATTAATTTTCTGTTAAATCAGAGGAACAGGAGGATATACATCCAGAAATAATTAATGTTATTTAGGCTAGCAATTAATAATGACTCCATTTGGAATCACAAGAAAATAATTATATTGATTTAACTGTATATTTGATTAAATATAAGTTCTCTGACTTAGATGAGGGAGGGGAGAGTTTAAAGAGACTAATTTTTCGATGTTTTATCCAAGAGGAAAAAACAAATTCAGACCACAGATTCAGAGTCTTTCTGTAACTGTTGACTCCAATCTCTTCATTTTATTGAGCTCTGAAAAGCAATGTTTGTAATGTTTGTAGTGCAATAATGATAATGTAATAAACAGTTTCTGTATCTTCCAATATTAGATCTGTTCAGGTATGTTTTATCTGCTTCAGTAGAGATTTATTACAATAATTTTCCAGAAACACAAGTACTTTTACTATTACAGAATATTTTAATAAAGTAGTAGAATCTCTGGAAAAGCTAATACTTGGTTTAAAGAGGTAAATTGTGGAGTCATTATTGAAATTGTAAAGTATCTTGAAGAAATTATTATGAACAGCAGAAAAAGAATTATTGAGTCAGACAATTCTAAATGTATGCTACACACATGGAACTTAGTGTAGAGAAATATTAAAATCTGATGCTTTCATTTTTTTTTTTATTGTAAAATATCAGGAAAGTTGGTGGCCTTTTCTTCATTTAGATCTGTTTTATATTTCTCATATCAAAACCTCTCACAGTTACAATTTCAATTAATTATTTTCTTATTAATCAATATGCATTATTGAGGGATTAGTCTCTGTACTATTCCTTGACTTTTTGTTGATTTATTACAAAATTCAGCTTTGTTAGCATGATATTTTTTGGAGGAAATTAAGTAAACAATAAAATGAAAATATTGGTTTAATAAAGTTAATGGTTTGGGATGCCATGAGAAATCAAATAGAGAAAAGTATAGATATAAAATAAGACTAGATATTTAATGAGGTTTTAATGAATGTGCTTTGAGTTCTTTGCTGTTGGATTAAAATATGTACAATAGACGAAACCATATTGCATTCCAGGGATCCTTTTCAATCTGTTTCTTCAAAGTGATTTTTTTAAAGAAATATTTATTTGTTTGAGCAAAGATGTTTGTTAGACAATGAGAAATTTATTCATGCTTGTTCTGCTTCTTGTCCAGATGTATGGTCCACCTCACTTCAGCATTTTTCTCATACTTCCAAGATCCACGACTTTTGCCATTTTATGTGCCTAGTTCACACAGATGCAAAACATAACTTTGCATAGTGCATTGAGGCTGTGCCAGAAACAATAGAACTGTTCAGCTTCTTCTGACTTTTTTTGGCTTGAGGTGCTGATGTCTGCACCCTTTAGCTTGGCTATGTTTCCCTTTTAGATTGTTGTCCTGAATTTAGGAGAATTTTATGAAGCTATTTCCTCAGGTATCTCTTTGCTAGACTTCAGAGAACTCATTTCATAGCCTTCCTGTTTGAAAAAGAGGAATATTTAATCTTTCTTTGGGCTTCATCTCTAGGCTATTTTGAGGCTTCATTCAAGGGATCTTATGAGGTAGTATTTTCCATTTTTGGATTCCCAAACTAGGTATCTTTGTGCCTATATCTCCTGAAATACCTGTTCTGCTAGGTATTCTTGGACCAGCCATGTATTTCATGCTTCTGTATATTTTATCACCAGAAACATCAATGAGAACACAAAGTTATGCATGTTTGCATAACTAATTTGTATAGGCAAAGAAAAAAGAAACTACCATTAGATTCCTAAAAATTACTGAGGTGACTCTGTTCTCCTATGTGTGTATCTAAAAAACAGGTTTTGAGGAAGAAACAGTAAAATTAAAAAGGATTCTTTATTATATGCTTTATTATATGCTCACTCATTTCTTCAGGTCCTTTATTTGTGTTAAGGATGCTGTCACATCCTTAATAAATGTCTGTATACTGGTAAAGTTCAGTTAGGTTATTTGAACATCTTTTGCATTTATTTTATTGAAACAAATAACAAAAGAGTCAATAAATATGCTGATAACTTAAACCAAGTAATAACAGTTTGGTAAGTGAGCAAAATAAGCATGCATCAGCAGCACTGAGGAGTTGCTCTTCTTTTTCTACTGTTGCCCAAAATAAGGAATGTACTTACCGTAAGTGAAAGGCTAGATTTGGTGCCCTTCAGAGTCCGCTCCAGGCCTAAGAGAAAACTCCCTAGTAGAGTTTTATTAGGAAATTCTCATGACTCCCAAGCACAGGCTTGGCAGAAGCAGTCTCTACCCAGTAGTCTTGATGCTGTGTCTTGGTGCAAGACAGAATCTTACGTTTCAGACTCAGAGTCAAATAAAAGAAAGCACAATTGCATAGTCCAGAGACAAAGAAACAAAGATGTATTTCTGTCCCTGTCAGTCAGCATGACTCAGCAGGTACATTTAAGCCAGATACATCTTTCATATTCTTCCTTCTTGTAGTCTAATGTACACTGGGCATTAGTCTAGTTAGGATAGAAAGAATAAATGGGTCTTACATTCTTAAGAACTCCTGTTTATTGCATAAGTGATTTTTGGGTTTAGGTTTCCTGAAGTGACGAGGAGTGTAAACCAAATGTTTATCTTGCTGAGTGTGGATGTTTGGAGCTGGCACTTCCTAAAAACTGTAAAATAGTATGTGGAAGTTTTTTTCGACGGAATGAGGATCAGAGGCCAATACAAAATAAATGCTTAGAATGCTGCAAAACACAAAAATCTGCTTTGAAGCAAGCAGCTTTAAACAAAGCTTCTAAGCTTTCTCTCTCAGATTTTACTGAACCACATGCAAAAGTACTGTATGTTTAATTACTTGATACGAAGCAAATGTAACATCTGGTAAGAACTTGAATGTTAAATCAAGTTTACCCTTTAGCGTCTAAGATATATTGTTCTGGATTTTTATTTTTTTTTTTAAATACAACCTGAGCCATGAATGTTGTGCTGAAAAAAAAATCTCAGCATGTTGTTTGGTAAAAACAAATTTTAAGTGAAAATTATTTCAACAAACAAATTTTTAATTGCTTAAACAATTTGTAGATGACCTGCTTCATCTTGTGTTTAATCATTATACTCTGAACTTTGTTGCTGGAGGTATTTAAATTTGTTGTTACAAAAAGCACTGTTATTTTAGACCTGATTAGAAATAGTTTAATGTACTTGATAGACATGAATGAAGTAATAAATACTACAAAAAACCAAAAATGCCTATGAAGTTGGTATAACAATTTCTATAAATATGTATTTTTTAATTAATGACAGATTTTTTTTTACCCATTTTGTAGTAAATATTGAAACAGACTTTCATTTTGTAAAATCAGCCAGATACATGACTAATCAGATTTAATCTGAGTGCTGCAAAGCTGAAGAATGAACACATTTGAAAACTAAAGATCTGAGTTCTTAGATTTTTAGTTAGTGAGTAGTATGTGAACACAAATCATGGGATATTTTTGATTGCTCAAAAATTTCTAAATTTCTAAATTGCTAAAAAACCAGTTTTTAGTAACAAGGATCAAAAAGAGAACCAGTGGAAACACAGTCCTTTGAGTACCCATGTTTGAACTGGAGCCTGGCAGTTTGCTGCGTGTATAGCCATGCAGGGTTTGTGCAATCTGTGATAGACTGAATTTAATTGAGGTCTATCTAGGCCACTGTTACTCCTTCTGTGACTCCAGTTGGCACAAAGGAGAGCGAGGAAAATCCATTTGTGTACTTTGTATGCTTAGTTTGGGGCTCTTTGGAGGTGAGGATGCCTTAACAGGCAGACTCAGTTGCAGAAGGTGAGAAAGTTACACTGGGATTTGAACCTCAAATTGCAAGAGGTATGGATGGGTGGGATTTGAGGAAGGATGCCAAACTCGAGGATGGTAGAGGAGTAAGGAGAAATACAGAATGTGAGAGTAGGGCTATAAGACAGGAATGGAGACTCATGAATATAGATAATGGATAATTATAATGGAGGCTATGAATATAGATAAGAAGAAAAACAGATGTCCTGGGAATAAAGAATGAAAGGAGGAATCTGGAATTTAAAAGATGTCTGGGCTGTTGCTGAGATGGAGAGCGAGAAGGTCAGGAACATTAGGGGACATGTTGAGGCTGGAAGTGGGAGGTTTGGAAGAGGACAGGTTAGGGAGGAAACATCTCTAGCATTTAGGTTTCTTTAGCACTGAAATTTAGCACTGAACCAAAGCACAGGCGTTTGTACAAATATGAAAGTATATTCTAATTGCTTTAAAGATCTTAGATGTGGAACTGGCCCAACTCTGGACTCAGGGTGATTTTGCAACTTACAGGGGTTTTTTTTCAATTTTTAAGCTTGAAAATAATTTCTAAAATATATCCCACAAAGCTTTAGATGGGTATAATCTGGTTTGCAAAATTATAAAATTAAAAAATTAGATTTTCATTTTGTATAATTTTGCTAGGACTTTCTTTGTAAGATACATTATTTGTATTTATTTGCTTGGCATTCTTTCTTATTAACAAATTTAATGCTAGGATTTTTCACTTCTTGAAAGGGTAATTTTAGAAATTTACTGTCTTCTAATGTACTTCATTGTTCAATTATCTTTTTAAGGAGTACTGCTGTACACCTCAGATTTTGTAAATGGGCAGCTTATAGTTCCTCCATTCTAGAAAATAGTTGGTTGCCATGTTTTCTTCAGTACCCAGACTATGATGATTTTACCATTAAAATCTTTCTGTTTGCTCTCTGGTATGCATATTTTGACATATTATTATACCATTTTCCACTACTTGAAAAACAAGCCCCTGTGATTAAAAAATCTTTCAAACCTTACAAAAGTTCAAGTCCCTCTCTGAGTATTCCTTCTTCACCTTTACTCTAGAAATAATTTTTTGATAACCATTATGTCACTTCTTTAGCAAACTTCAGTCATCATTGACTGGTCAACCTAATGGCAGAGAGACATAAAGGAATTGAGACCCATTCTAGATGATTCTTACATGTGGGATTTTTTTTCATTGGCTCAGTCTGTAATTTCTCTTTGGTTCCCAACCCTCATTCTTCTATGAGACTAAAAACTCTACTCTTTCATTATATCCAGTTTGCTAAAATTTCTCGATGGTGAAAAATCCTGCAGACCCACATTCCACTGGGTTTGGTTTCTTTCCATAATAGTAGTATTAAAGCATAGGGTGGTTTTGTTGGGTTTTTTTTTCTGTTTTCCCTCAGAGACCATCTAGGCAGATAAAGGAATGTATTTCAGCACATTGTGTTACATGACTCTGTACACACATGCACACACACTTGCTCCGAAATAGTAGCCAAGAAAGCAGAGATACTATCTGACTGAGTAAAAGCAAATATAACAAAGAAACTATGAATGGTGCTATGGTGAAGGAGTTACTAATGAGAACAACAGTGTAGTAAGGTTAAAAGAAAACTGACCGATCATAACCTTGCCAGTGCAAAACAGATTATACTCCTGTAAGCTACTTCAAATTTCCAAAACAAAGGATAAAATTTCTTCCTGAAGTTACTGCTCAGAATTAGGTTGAGAAGCATGCTCTGAAAGCACCCAGTTGATTGAGTAGAATCATCAGAGAACTACAGACTTCTCCACCAAGTATAGAAAGTAAGTACAGAGAAGTATGGATTGCCCCTGTTCATGCATGTTTCCAGTGTGTTAGCTCAGTTCAGTACTGAGTCAGTTCAGGGTCACTGAAGCTCAGAGTGGTTGAAGGTCTGAGGCTGGGTACGGGAAGGCATTGTTTGTTTTGTGTTGAGGTGGAAGGCGCAAATTTGTTGTTGAGAGTCAATTAATATAACTAATAATTAAATTAAATTTGTGTGTTTCATTGCATGAATGCCATTCATTGTCACTGTTGGCTGAATGACATGTATCTTCATGAAGACTTAACTCATTTGGGAACAAAGCATTCTTCCCAGGATTGTAAACAATGTTATACCAGAACAGGTTTAGTGTCGTGTCTGCAGTCAGTCACATGCAAAGTGTGGAGAATTCAAGAGTGCTGAAATTTTTTTTGTGTGCTAAAATGAAAACAGGTACATACAGTCAGGAAACAGTGATGAAAGTATCAGCACTTGAAAAGCATCCCTAAGCAAAAATGACTGGAGTAGTCAATAGGTAACTGGCATTTAGTAGCTTGAGTGCAGTAACTGTTTGAGAACAAATATCCTACTATTAAAAAAAATTGTTTTTAAAAGAAAAACGTTTCATGAATACATGCAGTGAGAAAACAATCTTATTAACCCATTGGACTATTTACACATAGATGGATGTCTACAGATTGATTATCAAGGACATCGTAATGACACCTGTTTGTTCTGTTCAAATTAATTCCAGTGAAAATTGCTCCCTCTTTGTGCTTTAGAAAGAAGCATTCCTACATCTGAAATCCTTAGGGAAAATATTTGAGGTAATCCCCTTGTTTTTTTTAAACACTCTGCATCCCACCTAAAGATTAGGTGCTAAATAGGGTGGAATTGTGTTGCAACTGTTATTTGACAGATGATAGCTAACACACCACCATGCTCGGTTAGAGTAAGGGTTTATCTGGCAATCCTTCAATTTGTTGTGAAGTGGCTTCAATGTGAGAAGGACCATCTTATGGTTCAGTGGTTCTCAAAGGACTTCTCTGCCGCAAGTTGTTCAGTATTCTCTCAAATCTGGGTTAATTTTTAGCATCCACAGCATCTTATGGTAAGGAATTCTACAGCTTTCATGCATGAAGAGGAATTTATATTTGTTCTCATTATGCATGAGATGACTTCTCATTCATCTATTGTAAAATACAACTGATTCCTATCTATATTCTCATGATGTGACAGGCCTCTTATTTCTCTTTCCCTTATACCATACCATCTCTTTTCCAAGCTGTAGCTAGCTTGCTTATGTAATTAATTCTACACGGTGCAATTGTGTGTGCATGATGTTGCTGGATGTCAGAGGTAACCATTCCTACCCTTCTCTAATGCTCTGACATGTCTTTTCCTTGTGAGGTGATGTACTAGAATGGTTGTCAGCATTCAGAAATGCAGACAACAACATGGAATTGTAGTGACACAGGGGTTCCATATGATTTATGTCTTCCACAGTAATTTCCAAAATGTTTGTTTTGATGCTTATTTGAAACTGAACCAAAGTTTTAATCGTTTTATCAAGTATACTGAATCCCAAGATCTCACTTATGAATCAGAACAGTCAGCTACGAGTTCATAATTTTATGTATATGATCAGGAACATTTTAAAAATCTATTATTTACTTTGCATTTGTCTCTTTTGAATTTCATATGTTATATAATGCTAAGATTCATAAGATTTTCTCCTGTTCAACTATTTAATATTCCATCAACCAACCTTTGCTACACCTTATTTTGGAGATTGCCTGTTAAGTAGCATGAATGAATAAAATAGATTAAGTCCACTTCTAAGTGGAGTATTATTTGTCACTTAAAACTACCTTATAGTGATTTTCTAAAAATTATATCTAATTTCTGCTTTTTTGAGAAGAATCTGTGATTCTGAGTGACTGGAAATTATTACACCATTGTGGCCTGACTTTTCTTCATATCTTTGGGTATGAAAAAACGCAATGTAACTGATCCTCATGGTGTCTCAAAGGGTGCACCATTGATATCACTGATGTCTGATGCCACTTCTCCTATCACATATCATACATGGTGGTGAAGAGGGGAGACAGCATTTCATTAGTGTTTCTCCAATGAAAATACTTCAGTGCATACATTTGTGTACCAAGAAAGATTCACACTGGTCTAACACTTTAGGAAAAAGAAGATATACTGTAAGGTCATTGTCATTTGATTCTGCATTAACAACATTTACAAAAGCCATTGACAGAGTTTTCCACCTAGTCTGTTGTATTGTCGTTATAATATTGAATTTTCCTAATGATGTTTCAAATACAGGTAACAATAGTTAAATAGATAACCAGTACCTATTAATAGAATACCAGTACCTATTAAGATCTTTAAAATACTGTATTAATTTTTGGAATTTACCCCTGTAATAAACAGAACTAAGATATATTCCAGCTTTTCTTGGTTTTGAATCATCAATACTTATTTTTTCATTCTTCTTTTAGATATAGACAAATGCAGTTTGGCACAGAAAGCAAAGTAGCTGAACTTCTGCACCAAAGTAAGTTAAAGTCCTTTGAAACTGAACATGTTCAACTCATGCAACAAGAAACAGCTAAGAATCTTTCACAGTGCCAAATGGAATGTGAGAAATACCAGAGAAAGCTGGAGGTATGTTATACAAGGAGATGCTTTACGGGGCATTACATAGTTATTTTCAATTAGAATGTAACATGGAAAAGCTTAGGGAAAAAGCAACAACATGACATAACTAAATTAGTATCTCCACCAAATTCTGCAAAAGCAGGATCAAATGATAAAACTTACTATGTTTCATCAGTTTAATGGAACACAAGACCACGGGGAGAGGAAAAAGTAAAACAATCTCTCATGGAAAGATGTTAAAGACAGTACCTCATTCATTTGGGGTATATTTATCTACTTGTGTCACAGAGATTGTTATGTCAGTCTGTGAGAATTGTAGGGAGAGAAGACAGTTTCACCAAAAAAAAAAATGGTGAATTCAGTGTCATTATTTGGAATTAGGATCTGTAATAGCATTGTTACATAATAAAATACTTTTTATTGATATACAATTCTGGAATAAATTTTTCACAGCTAAAAAAGTCAAGGTGAGCATGGTGTATACAGCATTGAAAAGACCTAACCTTGCTAGTCCTAGCATGATGGCTTACCTTGGTGGGTGCTAGACACCCACCCAGTCACTCATTCCTCCTCCTGAAGAGGATGGGGGTGTGGAAAAAAAGCTTATAAAGAGCATAGGTTGATATAAAGATAGGGAGATCACTTGCTAATTACCATCATGGCAGAACAGATTTGACATTGGGAAAACTAATGTCACTTAATACCCATTGTCATAGGATAGATGGTGAGAAAGACAAAAAGTAAAACATCTTTCCCCACCCTGCTCTCTTTTATTTTAACTTCCCTCCTTAGTTTCTGACTCTCGTATCTCCCCCTTCTTCCAGAGCAGTGCAGGGAAGAATGGGAAGTAGGGGTTCAAGTTGATCCATAACAGCTCCACTCTGATGGTGTTTCCTCCTCAGCTTTTTATTGTGCTCCAGTGTGGATCATCCATGTGCTGCTGCTTCCTTCAGGAGAAACTCTCCTATTTGGGCTCTCCAAGGTTGCAGTGCTTGCTGGGGATGCCCACCTGCTCCAGCATGGGGTCCTCTATGAGCTGCAGTGTGGACATCTTTGGTGTGGTCTTTCATGGTCTGCAGGCAGGCATCCTGCTTCACCATGGGCCACAGAGGAGACCTCTGCTCTGGCAGCTGGAGCACCTCCTCCCCTCCCTCTCACCTCAGTGCTGGCGCCGTGGCTCTCTCACGTTTTCCCCCTCACTTCTCACTGCTGTGCAGTATTTTTGGGCTTTATTAAATATAGTTTCCTTGAGGTATGGCCCCCTTGGCTGAGGGACATGGCCTGGGCACCTGCGATCAATGCACCTGTTTCTGTGGGTTTTAACCACTTGGGCCTGTTTATCTCTACAAGCTTAAAATTTGTTATCTTTAAAACATACATATCATAGCCTGTTCACTTATTTTAATATTGGAAATGTGAGTATTCCGCAGAGAAAACTTACTTTAAAACAAAATTTCTTTACCTGTCCAAAGTTAGTCAACAAAACATATCACAGAGTCCTGTTTATGAGGTTGACGGTGTTTCAGACTATTATCAGGATGCAAACAGGGCAGGAAATAAAAAAGGGACATCCATGGCAGCCTTTGTGTATTTGGGGAAGGATGCCAGTATTCAGATCCCCACATTTCTAGTGCTGAACCTGCCTAAGTTGTTTATGAAAAGGAACTATAGAGTGGAAACAGAAATAGAGAGTTTAGGATAGACTGTAATTTCTTGTTTTGTCTGTATTGGGACATTGAGATCCTGGCTGATGAGGTTAGTTGTGGTCACAAGCACTGGGAGTGCCAGTTTTGCTAAACTTTGAGGTTGCTAAACAGATTGTTGATTGCACAGACATGTCTAAACTTGGAGAATGTAGTTCGATTTGAGTTATATTTTCATTTTCTTTGTGGAAATTTTTTGATCTGACAACTCAAATATTTGGCATTCAATTCTACTAACACTTTTGGCACATGTTTTTGTCTCTAGAGACTTTCATTAAGAAATAAGCACTTAAGTGCTCTTTCATTAAAAAATATTTTTGCAGAATTTAAATATTTGATGACTAAGCTTTTATTTTTGTTCCTTTTGTTCCTTTAAATATTTTTCTTTTTTTAAAATTTTCTTTCTTATATATAGCATTAATGTACTAAGGTTTTTTCCTTACAGGACGTTGGTCTTTATTAAAGTAGGCACTAGTATCTTATGGCTCAGCTACAGCTTTCTGGACTAACTCTTGCTTTTGTTTGGAGCATAGAATAGTTTCTCTTGCTAAACTAGGAAACAGATGGTTTACATGTTGCCCAGTTTTAACGTGAGTGTTTCTTTATTCTGTGACTCTAGACTGAGCTTTTTATATTCAAGTGGCGTCTCTAAGCATTGTGTATGCTTACATGGTTTCGACAGCGACTCTAATATTACTGCTCTGCATACTGTGTAATTAATTTCTGTATCTCCAAATCTGTATTCACTTGTCGTTCTGAATGTTTCTGATTTTTACTTAGGAAGTTTGTTTGAAATTTAACAGCAGAACCACTTGGTTATTACTTTATCTGTTTTGGTGGAATTTTTTCTGCAAAGTATGTAGATTACTGCTTTACATACCAAGGATTTTCTTATTCCAGTTTGGTGTATATTTATTTGGTCAATGTTGTTTTCTATTATCAAGCACTTTATCAAACTCAAATTATTATACAGGCCTTCATAGCTTTTACTTTTGAATATGAGAGTTTTTTGTTTAAGCTTAGTGGATTAAGTATTTGCAGAAGTCTTGAATGTTGATGGCCCCTTACCTTTTATTAATAAGTAAGTAATAAGACAGGTATAGCTTAAATGGCAAATTTTTATATTTATATTCTGCAAAGGATTCTTCATAAATTGATGACTGAAATCAGAATCCAGTTAAAGCAACAAAAATTATTGCATTTATATATATTTATTTTTGACTGCTCTCTGTGAGTTTTTTAGTTACTCCCTGGCTTTTCCTAAGTTCCCTTAAAAATTCTTGTAGCTTCTTCAAACAGCTTCTTATAATTACCAGGGCCTCAACAGGTAGGCCTAAGACTTGAGAGTTGAATCTGTGCAAGATAATATTATTGAAAGAATTACTGCTTTTTAAAATATTTTAGTTTTTGCTGTGCAAAACTTAGATCAAATATTTAATATTATACTAGTACCCATTTTACATGTTTTGTATTTTGCCTCTTTCAAAAATCCCTGTAATGCTGAATCCCTGATCTTTCCTTTATTCATTCTCACAGATGCTTACAAAGGAATTTTATAGTCTTCAGTCTTCTAGTGAAACCCGCATTATTGAGCTTCAAACACAGAATTCTGAGTTTCAAGCAAGACTAGATACTTATGAAAAACTTGAAAAAGAGCTTGATGAGATAATACTGCAGACAGCAGAAAGTAAGTTCTGTCACAGGTTGTTTTATCTCTTGGCGTTTCTGGCATTGTGTTATCTTCTTTCTCATGATGCTTGGAAAGTATTGCAGTTCCGTTCTTCTTCATTATGCCNGTTTCTGGCATTGTGTTATCTTCTTTCTCATGATGCTTGGAAAGTATTGCAGTTCCGTTCTTCTTCATTATGCCTGTCAGTAATTATTTTGATAGAAAATATTAATTGCAGTGTGTCTGTAAGTGTACCTGTAAATGTGTATTAAACATCCATGTGTCTAAGTTTGTGCTTATTGAAAGTCATCTCAGTATTCAGTCATTTCTCTTTTCCTTATTCTAATTATCCATTGTAATTAGATACAGTCTTCAGGATTCTTCTTTTATTTAAGTACATTTTAAATGTCAGGAAACCCTTTTTGTTAACAGGCAAATACAAGTTTTATATTCCGGTACAGTGATTAATGTGAATTTTTTAACTAATTGGAAG
>VWZN01006329.1:2625-17113 GCA_013396955.1 Regulus satrapa | reverse complement strand
TTCTTTTTTTTTTTTTTCTGGTCCACTTCATCTTCCAGGAGAGAGGAAACCTGAATTTCAGAACATGAAATATGAACATATACATTTTAATCTTGCTGCTATTGGCATTTCTTTTCAAAACAATTGTAATCTATTTGAAACCCTTAGAAATGCATTAAGTTTTGAATGTTTTCAGAAATCAATCACCTATGTAGGCAAAGATTATTTTTAATATTTCTACTTTGCATATACATAAGAATATCTTTTTTGCCCTTCTCTGAAGAAGTGGATGGCAGTTGTTTGCATTAAGTGTGGTGAAATTTCTAATCACTACAGCCTTTCAAAAACCATAGTGAGCAGCCTCACAGTGATGCCAGCTCCTTTAGCAACATCAGATGTGTCCCTTTTGGTCCCATGGTCTTGGTTACGTCCTGTCACCTTAAACACTCCCTAATATTGTCTTCCTCTACCTTCTCATGTACGCACAGAAAATTAATTCTTTAGATTAAAAGCTTAAGCAACCTAACCTTCTACTGCTGAATTAAACTTATAAAAGTAGTATATATTTTGTGACCATACCAACAGTATGAATATTCAAGGCAACTGAACTATTTTCCTTTACTTTTATATTGCATAAGTGTTATGTTAATCATAAAAATAAAAAGCGTTGTAAGTAATTGAAGTATGGCACTAAATTTAATGCTAATGGTGAAAAAAATCTGTTCCATTCAAGTCTGGAAGGTTGCAGCAACTGAAAATTTAGCTTCTAGAAAAATGTTTTTGTACGTTGAGTTGTAAATAGAATTGCTTAGATGTTTGTAAGTTCTGGCGCTGCCCTTCAACAGCACCTTTCTGCATTTTTTTGCAGTTGAAGATGAAGTTGAAGCTGAAAGGGTTCTCTTCTCATATGGATATGGTGCTAATGTTCCTACAACAGCTAAAAGACGACTGAAGCAAAGGTAAAAATAATGCACCTCATGAATTTGCTTGTTCAAGATAAACTAAGTGAAGATTATATGCATTATGTTTTGTCTTAGAATCCAGCCAGTTTGCTTTACATAAAGAGATTTTTAATGACTTAAGTATACAGGAATAGATTGAGGATTAGGACCTGTTCATGTGGTTGATGCATATGAATGAGCATATACATATTTTCTAGGTCATTTTAAAATCTCTTGTCATTGACTTTCAGAAAGATTTATTATAATTGTATAAAACTAAGCAGCTGTAAAAACAGATCAGTTGCATTGTTTGCATTTATATAATAGGATCTGCAGTATTAATACCCTAAAAATAATTGTATTTAATAGTAAGAAGAACATATCTGCCAGGATATTAAGAAGCACAATGGTTCAGAGCATCACTATTTTATCTTTGCTAATACAGCATCTGATTCCACTTGCATTTTTTTAAAGTTTGCTCTGGTTGTGCCAGTTTTAAAATTTGATCAATAGACTAAAATGATGCATAGGTAAAAAACATACCTCTGGATCATAGTAATTTTTAACTAATAAATTTATATTATGCATTGTCGTTAAGAAATAATGGTGACATTTGAATGGCTCATTGTGAGCCCTGTGTGTTGTGGCTATGACTCACTTCTCCCATGCAACTAACAACGGGGTAATAGGAAATGACCTCAGGCTTGCCAGGGGAGGTTCAGGTTGGACAATTTCTTCACAGAAGTGGTTGTCAAGCATTGGAATAGGCAGCCCAGGAAGGTGGTGGAGTCACTGTACCTGGAAGGTGAGGAGCGTGCAAAAAAATCTCCATAACCCTGTTGCACATATGATTTAGAAAACTGTTCAGAGTTCTGTTGCACCATTTCCTAAAGCTTCAGTTTATTCCTTTTTTGTCAATAATTTGGGTACTTTTCTGAGTTTCTACTTCAATCCTTCTTTTTCCTCACCTTATTAGATTCAGTTTAGATTATTTACATATATAAAAACTTTGTTAAATTTCCTTCGAATACTGAATCTGATGGTCAGACCAGGATTTCAGATATGCTTGGAAGACACTTTCTGAGCTTAGAAGCAGCTCTATCAGAATGACTCATATACTCCACTTTGGTTCCAAAAGGCATTGACTAATAAACTGACTTAATCCTTCATAATAGTGTCGGAGACTTTATAAATTTTCTTTCTCTTTTAGAATTAAAATGATTTAAAAAGCCATAAAAGACTATGTATGGTTTACCTGCTGTTTTGATTCTAAGAAAACTGCCATGCAGATAATGTGTGTGATGCCTTTGGCTGCCAAAGTTCTTAAAAGCAAAGACTCAGACACCATCCTCTATGTTTAATGCCATTAAAGAAACAGATTAATATTCTGCTCTCTAGGATTGCTTAAGGAAAGAGAATCTATTACAAATGTGAATGATCTTCTTTCTGAAGTCCACTACCTGGTCTTTAATCCCAGACATATGGGATCCTAGATGAAGAACTCTTGTAAGTTCATATCATGCACTTCAGTTTCTGAAAGTCTGTACAAAATGTACCGTTTCAGGTACTACTTTTCAAGTAGTGTGGGGTCTATACCTCTTTGCCCACTTGCCAGAAACAACTTGCCTTACTTCAGATGTAGGCATTGTACACCCATAATACTAAACTAAGCATGCCTGGAAACGCTCTGAAGCATCGAGACCAAATGGCCTGTAGTAACCTGTTGCCATAGAATAATTCTTAGTGTAGGTTAAGCTACATTTGAACAACGTATTGGCAATGATTTGCTTGCCAATGTTGACTTCTCAGCTATGCCTAGGAATTGCTTGGGAGGTGTTAATAAGAGAATGCAGAACACTACCAGGATGACTTTGGTGGTTGGTGGTTTGCTAACAAGGAATTATCACATTCTTGAGCACTGCATAATTTTCTGGTATAGTATTTTTCCAGCGTAGGATGTCTTTGCACGTCAGTTCCTTTGTCTTTTTGCTTTCAATTTAAACTAGTCAAAAAACATACTGACAAGTGTACTTGAGAGCTGTACTTGTGTTATCCTTAAGTATTTGGAAATTCAGGTGAAGTTCACTGAATTGGCTTGGAAAATTATGATGGGCTGCATTCCCAAATTTGCCATGGGAAGGTATCCAAGTTTTCCCTTACACTCTGATGCCTACTAGTAAAAGAAGTGGTTCCTTTCTCTTTTGCATTAGATGAGACTAGTGCATGAAGGAGTATGTTTATAAAACAGATGAAGAATATTACGACTTCTGCCAAATCCAGAAGTCTATTCCATTTTACTGAGGAAGAGATGGAGGTTATGACTGGTCAGATTTTCATATAAACTTTGTACACTCATCTGTATTTACGTACTCTTAAGCCTGAGCTTCAGGATAAATATACTCTCCCTGTCAGTCTGCCTTAGACCACTTACCCTCCCATGCATTCTCCATCATAGGAGCTGGAGAGTTGTGGAGTTATTCAAGAATCATCTGGATGCAGTCCTGCACAATGTGCTCTGGAGGTTGGACCAGATGTCCACTGTGGGCCCTTCCAACCTTGCCCATTCTGTTATTCATATGAGTTTGGAAGATGAGGTTAGATGTCTGCTGGTAGGCTCTGCAGTGCATATTGAATCTTCCCATTGCTGCTCATGGATCTGTGCTCTTGAATGGATAATAAACTCTGATTCTGGATATGAAGCTTGCAAGAGGCTGAGGATCTAACTTTTTTACTAGGTTGTTTAAGTAGCTCAATAATCCTTTCTCTTCAAAGTTAATCTGTGAATCTACATAAGAGTTTATTTAAAAAAAATTGGCAATAACATTTTAATTATTTAGCATATTAAATGTCAGACAAACCTTTAATGATTGTCTGTCTTTTGAAAGTGATAAAATACTACATTTTCCAGCGTTTTACTGCATAGCATATATTAATGAGCATTCTTAAACAATTATTTAAGTTAGAATTAAAGTGAGCCTCTGAAGTTGCTAATAGGTAAATAATCATAATTAGATTAAAGATTTTGACAGTATTTCTAGAGTTGTGCAGTATTGGACAAATTGTGTAGTTAATTACTTTGTATAAAATATTACAATAGCATAACTGTGGGAATGTTATTTTAGAGTTGTTACATTTTGTAATATTTTCACTGTTTTGGTAACTTTGACCATGCAGCATGTTTAACTATGTAGTTTATATATGTTAATATTTAAGCATTGGTGAAAAATTAAGGCAATCAAGTCCTGAAGCATAAACGTGAGAATTTCTTTTGCCTATTTTGGAAAAAAATCAAGTTGAGCTTGCTTTTTATTGGCACAGTGTTCACTTGGCAAGAAGATTACTGCAGCTAGAAAAGCAAAACTCGTTGCTCGTAAAAGATCTGGAGCATCAGAAAGAACAAGTAACACAGATTTCACAAGAGGTAAATCATTATTACACAAAAATTCAAATATGTAAAAACATTGTGGAACAGCTGTTCATAAAATGAAATATTTTCTAAACAGTGTTTTTATCTATTTGATGTTATAAAATGGCCTCATAATTAACCAAAACTCCATGATAGAAGTTTTCAAAGAAGTTTATATTGTGTTTTGCAACTAATATTGAAAGGAGGATTACTTTACAGGCTAAACAAGAATGTGAGCCAGACAGACAATGTTTTGATTTCTGAACAGAAGAAGCCAGCCAAGCTAGTTTGTTCTGTTTGATACTTAATTCTTCAATGAATGCATGGCTACTTCTTACACAGCTCTTCTGTTAAATCACTTTTGAAGATATTTAATAAATGTCAGCTTGAAATGTCTCAAAATTAGGACAAACAAATTTTTTAAAGAATCTTTAGGACTGTATTTTAATTTTTCTCATAGAAAAAAAAAGGATAACTAGGTTTGATGTTAGATGTTGTCACCATATGTCATTTGTAGGCTTACTATTTCAGGAATGTGGTTAATGGTTTGATTTTTAAAGCCACAATAATTGCAAATTAGAATTACTACACACAAGTACTTAAATTACATTAATTTTATAATTTTTATATGTATATATATGAATATATAGATTATTTCAGTGAAAGATATATGAACAGTGAAGTTTGGGGATTTTTTGAACCAATACTGTAATTTGTTATATATTCTTAGGTATATCATGGTAATTTCTGTTTGACTAATATGCATTCTGTCAGGTTCTTGGAATACATCAGGAAATTGGTGAATCCATTGTTATGATTGGTATTCTTCCATATCACTATTCTTTATCTTACTTGTTTCAGTGTTTCACTTCAGTACATTCCTTGCCCACAGTTTTATACTTACATAGTTTTATACTTGCTTCTAGATCACTGATGAAAGATTCAATGTCAGTGTTCCGAGATGAGTATCAGATTAGTTCAAATTCCTGCAACTTTCCACAGAACATCTTCAGCTCATTTTTATCCTGCCATTAAATTTTTCATCTTTTACCATATAATTGTATAGTTTAAATCACAACACAGTCCAGTACAAAGTTAAACATTGTTTTTTGGTGTGAAGTTCTAAAACTTCTATTTGCTGTCTTTACATAACTTTTACTCTGAGCTATTGTCTATTTTTGATTTCTTTTTAAGAACAAAATAGAGATCCTCTAGACTACAGCATGCTTAGGTAGCCCATTATTATTATTTTGACTGACAGTTTGTGTAGTCATCTAGATGAACATGGATAAAAAGTTGATGCAGAGGTGATTTTTATCAGCTTTTGGTTTGAATTTTGCTCAAAGACTGCTACTTACATGCAGTATTTATGATACAACCTTTCCAGCTGTTTAAAGGAGAGAGGAAAAGACCACAGTAAGTCAATAAGACCATAAACAGAGGTATTGACTCTACTTTTTTTGTTAATCAGTGGAAGCTGTTTCATTAAAACCCTTGAAAATGCAAATTAGGGAAGTGTAGAGAATGGTACCATTATTGCAGTGAAAACAGCACACAGTTAGAAAAGAGAGAAGGTACTGTACTAGCTATCAATTTGAAGATAGTGTGTTTCCTTTTTTGTGTGTGTAATAACAGGCTTGGAGTTTATATTAATATGGAATTGGTAAAAATCAGTAATATACAATAATAATTCAGTAGTAATCAAGGAATTGTGCTTTAAGTTAAAAAATATTTAGTAGTTATACCTTTTTTTTGCAGCTTGACAGAGCAAATTCTTTGTTGAACCAAGCACAACAGCCATATAAATACCTCATTGAAACTGTGCAACAGAGAGATTCTCAAATAAGTCTACAGAAAGAACATATTACACAACTTGAAAAAGATGTCAGGTAATTAAAATCACTGATTTTCATTTTAATTTCTCTTAAATTGAAGAGAAAATCACTTTTATTTTTATCATTAGAAAAAAATTGTACTATTGTCCTCAAAGTTGAGATGTTGACACTCCATCAATGACCAGCTCCAGTATTCGTGCTGGAGCTGTAGCCCTTGGTATTTCTCTCACAATGTCAGAAAAGGGTAATTTAGGTTTGGAAAAGTAGCTGTGACAGGTTTAAAGTGAGTCTGGAATTAAGAAGAGCTCTCATGAAGTAGAGAAGAGTCCAGAAGAATGAAAGGAAAGATGGGCACACCAGTTGTTACAAGTAAAAATAAAGAAAAAGTCAGAGAAAAAAATATAGTCCACCAGGAATAGGGTGTTTCAGCCATAATTAGAGCATATGCTCTCATGGAGACTGATTTGCTGTTGAATCCATCTGTCCATTGTCATCTCTGACCACTGAGCAACTTCCCAGCATCAACTTGCCAGCAACTTCCCTAACATCTGATTCCCAGGTAAACTGCTACAAAATAATATGTCCCTTGATTTTCAAGCAAGTTGATAGCCAAGTCCCACTGCTCTACAGAAGAACTGGCATTTTAAATATTAGGTGTTTATGTGGTGTCTTGGTTTAGGAAAAGCAAAGAGTAGCTAACTATTAGGGAACAGTAACGTGATTCTCTTACGAAGCAATTGCATGGAAGAAAAATACAGGGTTTTCCTCTAATCTAATGAAGCAATTAAAACTAAAAAATAGGGTTCACCCTAGCTAATACATCTTACATACATGTGATCATTTGGTATAGTATTTGTTATATCTTAAGGAATACCTGGAAATGCTTATTATCCAAGCAAAACTATATATTATTCAATAAGTTTGTAAATAAACTGAAATATTCATTCAAACTACCTGACAAGATATCTTTCACTGGGCTTTACTTTAACTCAGTAAGGATTGATATTTTTTAAATTCCAGAATCAAGTGGTTTTAATATTTTCCTACACTTCTTACATTTTAAGAAACACTTGAAAGATAAATTATATGTTTCCAGGAAATGAAAAATCAGAGTGCTGTGTATATACAGTGTCTTACTTTCCAGTTCTGAAAAATATCAAAGAATTGTTAACAAAATTTTAGATTATGGTAATAATAATGGAATGGTTTCATTATTCACAAAGTAGTCCAAAAGTCTCTAAAAAGGAAGATAGAAAGAGAGTAAACAGGTGAGGTCATTTCTGAAAGTGTATGTTTCATGCTTTAAAATCTATAACAACTTAAATGTGTTATTAACATTGATTTTTCTTGAGTTAAATGGCTCATTGCCAATAATCTGTATGCTTAGATACTTTTCTTAAATTTACCCTATTAATTAAGGTACCTAATTTAGAGACTTAGGTCAACTTTCCATAGTAGTTCATGGAGGAAGTGACATCTTCAAAAAGTAATTCAGATTTTGGGTAGAGTGAGTTATTTCCTAGAGATGCAGATTACTCTCCATTAACTATAAAGGAAATTTTTTTTCATCCTAAAGGGCCTCAGGTTAAGAAAGAAAATGGATCTCCTCCACAGTGTGAGCATTCATTGTAAACATACCAGCAGTACTCTACTGTGGGGAGCTGGGGGGTGCTCAGCATTACTCTGTTTCTGTAAATGAAAGTGTGGCCTGACAAAAAACATTATCACAAAAAAAAAGTAACACTTACTTTGCACATCAAATATTTTGGTGAGATTTTTTTTTCCTGTAGTTTCCAGTATTCCTTGTAAACTGAAAATAGCTTTTACTCCACTGTCACAAATTTGCCTCGTTTCATAGGTCAAGGAAATTCTTGGGAACAGCCTAATGTTTTAGAGCTTTTGGTGCATATTAGTAGTCTCTAATTTTGCTATTCATACCTCCACATTTAAAATGAAGGTCCTAAATTGTTAGCTGTTGCTCCTTAGCACGGCAGAGAAATCATAATCTGGAGTAAAATTGATAATGTTGGTCCTATGCTTTCCCATAAGTGAGAGGAATGTTTGAGGCAGGGATTTCTATACTGGAGAACCATTACGTTCAATAAATTTTTTGTCATGAGGATAACCTTTTGGAATCTGCTGATGACAGTTTTAAATTAAAATAGCCCTTAGGTGATTTCAGATTACTCTCAGCTATTCCAGAACTGAATCAGAATGGGATTTGAGTAAATTAATGATAATCCCTACCAAATATATGCCAAGTGAAGCTCTGCTGGATCAAAAGATTTAGCCCACTATTCCTATCCCTCTTAGTTTATTAAACAGCATTTTGTTGGTTTGTGCATGGAATATTTTTTAGAGGATGAGTTCAGAGAATTAATGCTCCTCAAGGAGAGCCTTAAATTCTGCAGATAATGTTGGTGCTATTAGAAAAGTATTAGTGAAAACACTAAACATGATTTATGAAGCCTGGTTTCTCTGTATCTCAGAGCTGAGGGAAAATTTTAATATTTGTAAAACCATTTCAAAATGAAATTGTTCTTTGAACTATTACCTATGCTTAATAGTTAAAACTTCAGCAGTCTCTAAACTGAGGTTTAATTTGTGCTACAGTTACACAAGGTACATTATTTTTTAAAAATTTCAAGTACAATAATGCACTAGTTTTATTTCTAAAACAAATAGCAATTTCACCAGAACCAGCTAAAGGAAATGTTTTGCAGCAACCTGCAGCAGTTTGTATTTCCATGTCTATTGAGAAATTTGTTGATTTTACTGGATGTAAGTTTGATTCTGTGATGATTCTGCTGAGTCAGCAGAAGAGGAGGACAAGGAAGGCTATCTATGATAGAATTCTCATTTTGTATGTTCTTGGGCTATATCTTCATCAGTTTTTCACAAAATGGCCTAAATTCACTTACATAATGTTCCCTTAACAGGCAACAGATGTGTTCAGGATTCTCCACACTCATAATTCTATTAAAGTGTCATTCCTGGTAGCAGTTATTTCTGCAAGAGGAATGGGAAAGATTCAGGTAGATCATTTTGATGTAATATTTTTGACAAGTCCTGCAGACCTGTCTAAGTCTCTTTCCAGCATGGTCTTCAAGGTTCACTTTAACTAGAGCAGCTTATCTGCCTTCATCCTTAAGTGTCACACCTACAGAGCTAAGGCTGTTTTTCAGAACCTTCATATCAAATTGTCTGCCTCACTTGGAAGGATTGTTCAAGTGGTGTCAAGGTTGCCTGAGTCAGCAGCTGTCAAACTGAATCACAGAGTGATTTGTATTGGAATGAACCTTTAAAGATCATTCAGTTCTACCTCCCTGCTATAGGTAAGGACGTGTTCCAGTAAATCAGGGCGCTCAAAGCCCCATTCAACTTCTCACTGAAAGAGGAGAAAAAGTCAGAATACTTACCAGACATAATTAAAGTCTTAACGTATTATATCCAGCAGAGATGGAGATGCTTTGTTGGTTTGCTGAGAAATGTGTCTGTTCTGGACATCTCTCCCACAGCTCTGTGGGTCTTTAGCCATACCTTCACTAGAGCTGCAAGAGCTGTTGTAAATGCTTGTGTGCTTAGTTGGGCTGCTGCCATTGCTGTGATTTGAAGAGCTTAGGGGCTCACTGCCAGGTTATTGAAGGTGTGCTGATACCACTGCTGGGGTTCAAGTGTGAAGGCACAAGCATTTTGCCAATCAGAGAGAAAGAGAGGTCGTTTTGGAGCAACAGAGGCTCTGTCAGATGATGCCCACATACGGTGTTCACTCCCACTCATTCCCATCCCTTTAGGATTCTCCCAGTCCAGGCAGGGTCTGTGCTGGCGCTTGGCCTCAAACAGAACTTGGCTCTGGGAACAGAACACTTTGTTTGCTTCTGAACTGAGCCATGCACCTGCAGATACGTTTCAGATACAAAACCTTGAGTCTTGAGTGACAGGGCATCTGCAGGATGAATTTATAGGTGGTCTGCATATCTCAAAATACTCTGTTAAGTAACTTCTTATTTATATTAGACCACATAGCACTCTCGTTAATAAAAGTAAATAGTAATGGTTAATAAGAGTAGTGCTGTGTGTGAGGATGACTCCTTGCTGCTATAAAAAAATCTTTCTAGCATACTGTTCTTTAGCCAGAAATGAAAACATGACATTTAGCACTCCTTTTGAAAAGAAATGCTTGTAACTATGTCATGCTGTGGGAAAACAAATCTCTGAGTTTCATTCTTACGTGTGTAGTGGAGTAGTTGTAATTTTAGTACATAGTTTTCTGCTAAAAACATCTAGGTTTATAAATAACTGGAGATGTTAAAAAGACTTCATTCATAAAGAGAGGGTATTTATTTTAAATGCAGTTACTCAAATTTCTCAGTACCAATGGCTGGTTTTAAAAGAGGTTCACTTACCTAAAAGCACTACTCAAAAGCCTTAACTATGTGGCAAATCCAGAAGCCATATAAGGATTTTGCTCACTAAGAAGCTTTGTACTGAAATGTTCCTTACCTAAACATTTTGGGTTCTCTAATTGCCACACAAACATAAAGCTCAGCATAGAGTATTAGATGAGTTTTTCCCTTGAAAGAATGGGCAATGAGCTTTTTACGAGAACATTACTATTCTGTGAAATATGTGCCATCTATTCCAATAGTACAGCAGCTTACCAGAGAAATGGTCCAAGCAAAATTTGTAAAAATATGTCCTTTTTTATACATTTTATGACCTGTAATACAACTTCTTTTAAGTTGTTTGGGTTGTTTTTTTTTCTTTTACAGTTTGAAAAAGTAATTTTAATTTGGACACTTCATGGATAGATTTTAAAGCCTCCTGAATCATTCAAATTAAGATCATTAAGCAATACTCTCCTAAATCTGTTTAAAAATCTGAGCTGTGGTTATTTAGCTGCACAATTAGAGATCACTGATTTGTCTTGTATTCTCTCTTTTAATGAACTTCGGTTTGCAAAACATCTTATACCTCTCTTTCTAACTATGTGACTTAGAACGGAATTTGACTTAGACTAATAATTAACTGCCTACTTTGAGCTATTCATCTGTAATTTGCAGACAAGGGATAGCTTCACTATATGGCTATATTATATATTCAGTTATATGTACAAAACCTTTATATATACTATTTGTATTTTGGTTTTTTCAGTGGTAATACTGTATCTGAATATAAAATGCAAAAAAAAATAAATTTCTATATTGGACTATTCAACTTCATGCTGTTAGGGCAAATTAATGGAAAGGCACAGTCCATTTCTTACAGTATCTGGTATACGCAGTTTGCTGAAAAAGACATTTTTTTCAAACTGAATAGAAGTAATAATAAAATCCAGTGCTATATAAACACATGTTTATTTCTTGTGTTCAGCATAAACATATTATTCAGAATATCTAATTATAGAGGCTTCTGAAGAGGATAGTAACTAGTATATATACACTTAAGCATTAGAATGGTTTAGTTGCCCAAACTGAAAAGAGTTTATAAGGCTGAAACTTTGAAATGTCAGTATCCATTCTCCAGAAAAATCATGTCTTATATATTATATCCAAGCTACCTTGACAGCTTATATACCTATCCAGGGTATATTTAGATCCTGAGTGAAGCAAGACAAAACAAGCCAGTGGTTGCTATGAGCAATGAGTATGTATATGACAAGTGTATTTTATGGTAAGCCTGCATTCCTGGTCTCTGGATTCATACCTGGCTAGGCTTTAAAAGCATGATGGAATGAAACTGGATGTCCTCCCAGACAATTTGGTTTCTTCTGAAAAAAGCACACAGAAAAAGCAGGACCTGCACTGTTTTTCAGTTAGTTCTCTAACCTGGACTTTTGGGGCCACAGTTGTATGACATCTCAAAACAGGCACCTTCTCCACATTCAGGGTGGGGCCATCCATGACCAGGACTGTGGAGCACTTCATGCTTTCTAGGTGAAAGTTAAAACCCTTGAGCTCCAGTGTGAGAGGCTGGATTGCCTAGACTCATAGATGGTGGTTTCAGAATCATAGCAAGCCACTTGAGGCACTCCAAATGGAACAGCTCATCCTTGCCTTCAGCTTTAAGTCTCCACTGTACATGGCAAATCAAGGTACTGTGGTGATCCATGTGAAAGATAACCTTTAAAAATACTCCAGTGTCCATCCAGATGGGTGAAGGGACCTTCTTATGAGGTGAACAGTTGTCTAGTACCAGCAGAAAGAGTAGGTTACCAGGATGTGGCGAGAGAAGGATGATCCTTCACCAGTTCTCGCTTAGGCCAGCTAAAACAAATTGTAAAGCTGCTCTCTGATTTGTCACACTGCCAATTAAACCTGGCCTAGGTTAAATTACTCTCAATGGGAGTATAAAGTACTTTAAAGCTACAACCATTTTCTGCTGTCCAAGATGATAGTTCAGAACGTTTTAAAATGAGGGACTGAAAGGGTCAGTCTTCTTCCCAAGATGGAAGTTTTGAAGGCATTTCTGTTTAACCTTGTCATATATTATCATTCTGTCTGGTAATTGCTTTCTCACTCTGTTAAATATGTACATGCCTCTTGCAGGTTTTTTTTCATGGGTATATGAATTATTCCCTTCTATCTGCAATGATGAAAAAGCAAGTATTGCAAAAGTATGAAATCTAAAATCTGCACATTCTATAGCAATGTGTATGACAGAAAACACAGTAAGTGCTACTGAATGATGTAGTAGTCTATGTCCTATATTTGACTATAAACAAAGAAAATTAGAACTGCTCTACATAGATCACTCCTGTAATATTATTTTGGAAAGTATAAATAGAATAGATTCTGTTCTGTAGATGAAAGTGAACTTCAAACTTCTGGTTCAGTCATGAACACTGATGCTTACGCTTATTCAGTACACTACTTAAGTCATAGAGAAACTTGTATTATTGCTTCTCTAATAAGTTTGTGAGCCTCTAGGAGGATTTGTTTATGTTCTTAGGAAATACAGAAACTCAAGAAAAAGTGACATGTAAGTTACAACACATAAACCAAAGAGAAACAAGGTACAGCAATTTCATCATGATTAAAAATGTTACAGAAAATAAAACACTTGAACATATTAAAATATTTTTATAATTTTTTAGAATGTTATTGCTGTCTTTTAAAATAGTTGAAACAACTGAGAAATTTGGCAGAATGATACATTTTTTTCTGAGAATTAATGAATGCCTAGAAGGAATTGACAATCATCATTTACAATACAGAGCTTGTAAGGAACTGCCAGAAAATCTCTGGGGCAAAGGATGATGTTGCTTGTTTGAAACAAGCGGATGATATGCAGCCAATTAAAGATTGATTTATTTTGTTGATCATTTCTGGATCAAATATTGGACATATTAAATAATTTGTGTTTGCAACATATGTAATTGCTCCATTTATAAAATTTTAATATATTTACTTTTGAACTCCTGACCCATTTGCAGTATTACATACTTGCATTCCATATGCAGAATTTATTTTTCATAGTTGTTGATTTATGTTACAGTTTATATTGTACAGCCTATTTAATTAAGTCATGCTAATGGCATGTATAACATGTCTTCTAAGAAAATCTCTGTGGCTCTTTTAACAGAATAGATTATATACTGGTATTATGCATGCATTAGTCTAAAATTTAATGTTAGAAACTGATGCTGGAGCTAAACAGGAAAATAATGCATTTAACATTTAATTATTATAGAACTGCTGCCTGGAATCACGATGTGTATGCTAAACATTTCAAATGTTCATGTTCTGCAACTATGAAAACAAAGAATGACTAAAATTAAACTTTAAATTCTGCTATGAAGGCACGCCTTCATGCTAAATGAGTTTTCATACTTAATTCATAGGACAAACTTGATCCCATGCATTATCCTGGAATAATAACATTTAAAATAACAAAAATTGGTTTAAAACATTTGCAGAAACTACACAGCTAAAGGGGGAATAAAAACATTTAAAATAACAAAAATTGGTTTAAAACATTTGCAGAAACTACACAGCTAAAGGGGAATAGCTGGATGTTTTTCTTTCTTATATTTGCTATTTTCAGAATTCTAAATAGAATAGAATAAAAAGAGCTCATACAGTATGCTACTACTAGTGATGAATACAACAAAGAAATCCACATTTTGATACGAAAGTGTAGGCATAAGAAGACTTACTTTGCTTATAAAATAATCTCATTTTCCCTAGAAGAAACCAAGAAATTATAATAGAAGACCCTGATCATTTAAAATACCCATCAGAGGAAAAAAAATAAAACAAAAATCATTTTATGAAGACTTTGAATAGTTTTTCTTTGACTAAAATAAGATGTTGTGTGTATCAGTA
>VWZN01006328.1:648-13481 GCA_013396955.1 Regulus satrapa | reverse complement strand
TTTTTTTTTTTTTTTAATTTTTAGCTTAAAAAAAAAAAAAAGATCCTTGATCCCTTTACCTAGTATTTCAGAACTCTAAAACTCTTTCCAGCCCTATTTCAATATTTGATATTGTCATTAGCTAATAAATCAGTAGAACAGCTGTGATTATTCCCACTGTTGATATAATCTTAAGACCAACAAACATTTACTGCTCCTAGTTGGCATTTTGCTTGAAAATCTAGTAATGAAAAAATGCACTTTCACTGACTCTCAGGTACTTCTGTCTGTTACTAGATAAAGTAAAGTAATGAAGAAACAAATCCTAATGTCGCAATTATTTAATTTTAAAACAAGCATTTCATTTTTGGTGAGGAAAAAAAAAATCAAATAATTGTGTCTAGGTACGTTCTTGGTGTCCAAATCACTGTTAAAGAGAATGATGCACTTTCCCAAATTATTCTTCACACAAAGTAAATATATTTATAATGCTTGCTCACTAAGTGAGTATTCAAGTACTGATTCTTTTGCCTCTTTTGCAGTAAGTTTCTTTTTCTAATGTACAAATACAGTATAAATGAACAATGCATTAGATCAAAGCTTTTAAATCAGAATGTTTTCTTATTTTAACATGCTATTTCATTAAACCACATGGTAAGATATTTTTTGACTTCTTGCATCACTCCTTACCTCTAAATAATTTCTCAAGGGCTGGACATTCAGACTGGACTTCACTAAAACAAAGTGAACAACTTAAAGAAAATTCCCCAAATATTGTGTTTCATGAGAGTTCTATCTTAACTACAAAAGGCCCTATATGACATATAGATGAAGTTTGAATCCTTGAATATTGCTATGAAGCTAAATTGTCATTCTTAAGCTAACCACAAGAAGCAGTGATGCCTTCATCAAAACAATTCTGTAAAATATATGTTCAGTAGCATTTATGACAAGTACCCAGTTAAAAGAAAACTTCTGTTAAGTCTTATGTACAATTTTTCAGTCCATTTGGACAATGAATTAGGAATCCAGTGAGATTTTTTTCAGGAAAAGAACTGTATCATTTATCACAAACAAAAAAAAGTCTTAATCAAAATGGTTTATTTTTCATTATTTATGAGCCCCTCTCAAACTCATAAATCTGCATTCTTAGCTCACAGTTCTCTTAACCTTTCACTGGTTAAGTACTTACAGCCCTTAATAGGTTTCCCATTTCAAAGATTTTGGATTCTTGGAAGTCCCTCTAGATCCCTTCTGCAGTGATCAAAAACACCCACCAACTCAATTCGCTTATTATATTTCTTATTATAGATTTTAATGTCTGACAAGAAGTTAATCCTCCTTCAGCCAGAGATCCTATGGCTGCCTAGAGAGAGTTAGTATAGACATTTATATCTGCTCTTCCTCTTGTGTTAAAACATGAAATCTGTATTGCCTGCTTCCCACAGAGAGCTGCTAAAATCGCTTTTTGTGCATTTTAAGCCTATAGGGTGATGTGTTGTAATTGTAAATCATTCTAGCCAGGCTCACTGCAGGCTGTTTCCTATGTGGGTCTGATATGATGAGAGCAGTTAAATGAAATATAGCTCTGGTCTGAATTGAGCAGATCTATCGAAAAAGGAAGGGCAGAAGGGAAGATACTGCTGGTAATGCAAATCTCTCCTTTCTCTCCTCATTGTTACTGAGATTGAGAAAATTCTTATAGGAGAAGCTGCCCAGCACTTTACAAATTTTTCTTTATCCCCTTCCCTTCTCAGCACCCCACTGAGGTAAAGGCTGTTTTCCAAGCATCCTAAGAAATTCAGATTGGTGTATTACAAGCAGTTCTATGTGAGAACAGCAGACCCTGAGGTGTCATTTGCTGCTGTCCTTCATCAAAAACAGAATGACAATATCAAGGGCAAGGAATCATGGGTCTTTTACTTTTTCATTATGTTCATTGATCAACCTGATTAAGCTGCACCTCAGCAGAAGAAATTGTGGGCTTAACAAGGAGGAAAAATGTGTAAAAAACCAAAAGATTTGAAGTACAAAACCTCTTTTTACTATATTTGAGGACTGACACTACATATTTTTATGCACTCTTTCTTCCAGTTTTCATTAATGCCATAGACTTTTTTCTTATCCTAGTTTTAGTATCTCTGTACTCCATGTTCCTCTAGAATCTCTGGTTTTATTTTTCTATTTATGAAAGGGTCTGTCTGAACTAGACTGCACAAGCCAGCATTTTGGAAGCAGGAAACCTCTCTGCCACTCAGACACACCCTTTTAGCAAACATCCAGTACATATTAAATAAAGAATTTTAATTTCTTACTGCATTTGTAAGAATTTATAATGTAGCAATATTTTACTAGCAGGATGTAGGCTTAAGCCATGGCTTCTGTGAAAAGACCCTGTGTCCAACAGAACTGATTTCAAGATAGACCCTTAATTTGTCAAAGCCAAACCCATCAGCAAAACTGGTGGAGCCTGTGTGAATACATATTCAGGAAGGGAAAAACCTGCTGTGCAGCAGCTGTGTGGCAAAGAAGTGAGAAAATATGGCAGAAACAACTCTGCAGATACCAAGGTCAGCAAACAGGAGGAGGAGGAGGAGGTGCTCCAGGTGTCAGACAAGAGATTTCCTTGCAGCCCCGGTGCAGACCATGGTGAAGCTTCTGTGACCCTGCAGCCCACAGAGGACCAGAGTGGAGCACAGATCCACCTGCAGCCCATGGAGGATCAGAGCAGGTGAATGTGCCCTAAGAGTCTGTATACCAGGAAATGCCCATGCTGGAGCCTGCTCCTGCCATAAACTAAGGCGTATGATGAGTTTCCTGGGAAACACTACAACCTGTGGAGAATCCATCCCTGAGCAGTTCTTGAAAAGTTTCTGTGGAAAGGATCCACAAGGGAGAAGTTTTTAAAGGACTCTATCTTATGGTAGGGGCCCCACACTAGAACAGAGAAGAGAGTGACAAGGAAGGACTGACAAGGAAGGAGTGGCAGAGACAGTGTTATGAGGTGACTCCAACCCATATTCCACATCCATCCTGCACTACTGAAGGCAGGAGGAGGTAGAAAATTCATCAGTACAATTGAGAGAGGGAAGAAGAAGAGGGATCAGAAAGGTGTTTTCAGTTTTGTTTTATTTCTCATTATCCTACTCTGTTATTAATTGGAAATAAATTGATTTCCATCAAGACAGATGTGTTTTGCCTATGATGGTAATTAATTTTGATTCACAAGTTTCTTTTCATCATGTTTTCCTCCCTTTTCTTGCTGAGGTGACAGAGCTTTGTCAACAGAGGTAAAAGTGTATATTACAGTCATGGCAGTATGAAGAAGAATGAATGTAGGTGTACCTCAAAACTGCAGAGTATGTTCTTAAGGATGGGATTACTGTGAATGCCACAACAGTCAGAGTTAGTAAAAGACCAAAGAGGCCCAGAGGAAAAAAAAAAACCCGACTCATCTTCAAGAATTCAGAATGTTTTTAAGTTTTGGCCTATTTAAAAAGCAATTACATCTTTAATGGAGGAAAAAGATCAGGAAAGAGAAGAAAAAGGTGCTAAATGCTTTTTCCATGATGTACAGTAGAGTACAGTAGAGTTTTCATGTTACTCTGACCTGAAATAGCCACTCTGTTTTTTCTACACATGGAGGACTTCTGATGGAGCCCTAGGTAGTATTTGGCGGAAGGGGCCATCTCAGAACTCTAGAGCACCAGCATAGACAAAACACATTCAATGACAGCAGAAATCATGTGATTCTGCTAAAATACTACAACTATGATACTAGTTGGCAAAATGACAAGAACAGCAGAGAAGGAAATAAAATAAAACCAACTTTTAATGCTTCTTTCTTGTGAGTGAGACCACTATCTCTTTAGTCCTGGTCTGGATATTTTCCAGAAGAGAAGGACACTTACAAAGGAAACAATATTGAATACATAAAAGTTTTAGTGGTGGATTAATATATTAAATAGTAAGTTTTCCATCATAGGAAGTTAGAATTTTCATTTATTTCAGCTCTAAAAGGATGTGCATTGTTTTGAGGGTTAAGCTGTTTAAGCATATTGTTTCCTGTTTGACTTTATGAAATATTTAGTTTTTATTTTTCAAATTTTGTTGATTTTATAACGCAGAAATCCTTACAAGTATAAAGAAGCTTGCATTAACCATACAGGAAGTGAGGATTTCATATCTAAATAATTTCAGATGCAAAAAGTGAAATTTATTCTTGCAGTTTTGCTGTTGCTATGATTGATGGAAAGTTTCTTTGTAGTAGTAAATGCTGAAAGTTTAAAGGAGATTTCTTCATCTTTAAGAAACTTGTTCAATTCAGACTTGTCTGACATTTTACTGATGTTTGATTTCAAAGAAGAATAAAAGGGGATCACTTCCTACTGAGTACTTCAACAAATCTGACTTTTAGCATTGGTTCAACTCTATTTAATTCAGAACTTGATTTCAAGTAATTTCTTCAATGTTCTAATGACTCTGTCTTGTAATTCTCTGTAAATAGTTGTTGAACAGGACTGTGATTCTATGATAATTTGTACATCTAAGGTTTCCCTTTTGTTGTCTCACCTACTTCTCACATAAAATCAATTTTCCTATTTTAGCTTCCAGTACAAAAGCTTTTTCTATTTTTAATCACTAAAATGAACACTTCTGATAGCATCTTTATCTTCCCTGTTAGCTTGTAGTAATCTGGTCAGTTTCTCATCTCCTCTAACTGCTGTCATTAATTCTCTAAAGATATATTGTGTCAACAAATTTATCTGCTTGAAAATGCCATTCATTCTTAAGTTCTATTATTTGAAATTTACTCTAAAGTCTTTTTGAGTCTTGTGAAGTTACTGTAGTGTGTTAAAGGTGTTATTTTCCAGAATCTCTATTATCACAATAATCCGGTCCATATTATTTATTCCTCTGGAAAAAGTCACTGACATACTTTGTCATTCACATCTTCAGCATTTGTATAAATGTAAGTAGAATGAATAAGTTAATGCTCAATATGTTTTTCACTTCTCACCTTTCTTGTAGATGAGTTTTCTCATTACTTCATGCTTGCTCCTTTCTGGAATTGATATTAAATATCTTCTGGCTTTTGTATTTTTTGTATTTATCATATTTCCTTGCAAGATTCAGAGGTCTTACATTTTTTATTCCACATTATTTCCCCTTTCTGCATTTATGCTTAGCAAGCTTTGTACTGATGTTTTACTTTTACTTGCAAGAATTCTGAGATTTGCTTTTCTTCATTTATTGGAGGAATGCCTCTCCAGAGAGAATGTTCTCCAGACTCATTCCAGGTTCTCTAATTGCACATGCTACAATATCTTCTTTCCATCACTTATTCATTTCTTATCTGTAATAATTTGTCAACACTTGTCTCTCACTGCCAACATCTTCAGTTCAGTTCTTTGAGTCCTCTGCTTTATCTCATCACACAAGGCCTGAGATACATTTCTTCTCCCATATTCTTCAGCCACTTTTCATAATTTGCTTATTGTTTGCTCCTGTATTGAATTTCAGTTTTGTCTTTTTACTGTTTTCTGCTTTCAGATTTAACTCCTACTTTTTTTTTTTTTTTTCCTGGTTCAATGTCTTTAAACTGTTCATCATTTTATGGCTCATCCATTACCTTAATCTCTTAAGTCTATAATATTGTTTCTCTGGCTGTCCCTCCAATATGTCAGTTTTCTTGTTGTCTCATGTTCTTTCTCCATATCTATTAATTTATCCAAGTAGTTTCATAGAACAAATTGAGCTTTCTCTGCACTCAAAGGCAAGAATTTGATCCAGATGAAATGCCGTTTTGTCTTCACAAAAATATTAATATCTTTCTTCAAACAGGATAAGGCCATTTTTCTTACAATTTTTTTGTGAATTACAGTTTATTTGCACTTAGTTTATGAACAAACAAAATCAGTCTTGCTATCTTTCACAATAGCAGAGAAAATGAGTTTACCCAGCAATACTTGAAGGAAGCTTTGTTGATATAGAAATGAGAGTCCTGATGGAAACCAAGTTGAATGAGAGTCATCAGCACAACCTTGTGGGGAAGGCCAGCTCCAAAGTGGGGAGACCACAGCACCTATTCAGAACTAGTCAGTGGTTGCAAGGAAGCTACTACTCTTCACTATTCACCACTCATAAGACTGCACCTGCAGGAGTGCATGTACTGACATGCTCAGAAGCACACAGATATGAGGAAACATTTGAAAACTGAAGAAGTTCAACAACTGGCCACAAAGGTGGCTGAAGGCTTGAGTGGGGAGATCAAGAACTCTGGGTTTATTTATCCTTAAAAAGAGACCTAATTCTCATGCCCTGCCCTCAGAAAAGAAAATTGCTTTTCTTTAGATGTCACTGAGGACAAATAGAGAAAAAAAATCAAACTTTTCTGAGTGGTGCATAGTGGAAGAGTGAGAGGCCATTGGAAACAAATTGCAGTGAGAGCAATTTAAAATAGATATAAGAACAACAAAAAACCCTCACCAAAATATAGTGACAATTGTGAAAACTCAGAGAGTTTGTGAAGTCTCCATCACTTGAAGGATGGGCACAGGTCTAAGCTCTAAGCAATCTCAGATAATGTGATAACATTACTCTGTCCAGGGAGTTGTCTCTCAATCTGTTATTTTATATTTCTGCAAAGTACAGTAATAAAATGCAATTATTACTACAGATTTGTATGTAATATCATAGCCTCAACTTTACGTAATGTGTTTTTAAAGAGAGAATAAATAGCACTATATATAATACAATCAACAGACATGTAGACAAGGAAGTTCAGCAGCTAGCATCAATCTGTCTTCCTTCAAGTTTTTTTCCTGTTAAGGAGCCAGGTTAATAACTTATCAGAGGCACTCTGTATATGTGCATGAATAGATGAGGTGGGTTGATGATATTATACTGGAATTCATTAATTCTCAGGTTTGGGGTGGTGCATGGAGATTGTAGAAAATACAGCTCTGGGATAGGGCTCCTATAGTTTTGAATATAATTCTCTGATAAATCTACACTCATTAAGGAACACTCCCAAATATATAGACTACCAGAAGGACAGAAATTCTTTTAAAGCTAAGTTGTTTTCTTTAAAAAGTACACAAAGCATGCACAGGTGTAGTACACTGCAGCCTGGAAAACAATGTATAGCTTGCATTATATACCTTTCTATTCTACACTATGGTGAATGATACAGATAATCCTGAAGTTGTATAATGTATTATTCTCAGTGCTTTGGCTTTTCTTAGAAAGTTATATGATTTCACATTGAAAATTTTACAGATTTCTCTTAGGAAACACAACATAACTTCTAGTTTTCCTTGAAGTTAGCAGCAAAAGTTGCTATGAATGTCTAAAGATTTCTTATTTCCCCCAATGATGATAGCTAACCTTCATCATCAATAACAGCATATGTTCTCTTGACAGATGGCATTTGTTCTGTGAGTTCCCCAAGCATCACATAAACCCCAAGGTTTCTAGATTATGGAGATTATGGCTTAATGCTTACACATTTCTTCCTCTTTAACATTGTCAGACACCATGAGAGAAGACCTGTGTATGTTAAGGGATTTTCACCAGGAAAACGTGGTGAAAAAGTATTTTATTCAGTTAAAGGTGCATGATGTTTCAAAGCCATTAGATGAAAATGTGTTTGAAGTCTCACAGTTTCTTAAACTTCCATTTTTCAAATAACGACATACCCTTCAATTTTAAAAACTCCTATCCCTTATTGAAGTGTGGGCTGAAAAAAGTACCTATACATTAGAGTGTGCTAAAATATAATTATTCTATATTGCTAGGAATTTATAAGATATGCTTAATACTTCATTAAAGCATGAGGTTTTAAGAGTGTCTCTAGAAGCTAATGAGAAATATGGAACTAATCTTATTTTGTTTCCAAAAATAAGATTCGACCAGATTCCAGATTCATGACAACTATAGGTCATGAAACAAAGTTTAAACCAGAAAAAAAACATCTCTTTCAGGCATGTAACATGTTACATGGTTGAAGGAAGAGTGATTGACATCATTTGCCTGGACATATAAAGCATTCGACACCATCCCACATGACATCCTTGTCTTTAATCTGGAGAGACACAGGCTTGGTGGATGGACCACACCAAAAAAAAAAAAAAAATCAGCTGCATGGCTGCACTCAAATAGCTGTGGTGAAGAGTTTGAAGGGTGAGTAGAGAGCTGTGGTGAGTGGTGATCCTCAGGAGTCAATATTGCATAACACCTAGCTAAGGCAATTAACCTTTGTGTCTCCTTAAAGAGTGTGGTAAACTGGTACTCCTAACTATGGCAGAAGTCAATTGTCAACCAAACCCAGCTACCATTAAGTAAAAAGCATCTCCTTGCAAATTGTGTCTCTCTCCACTTTACTATAAATTGTAATTATCTTCAAAGAAAAATACTTTAACTGATGTAATATCTATATTTCATGCAGTTTCTGAGGATTTTTCTAGAGTAATGTCGTTATTGATATTTCTCATATTTTTCTCTCAATTTTCCTGACTTACTACATCTAGGGATTGAAACAGATACACTTTTGCATTTAAATAATATGGCTGGTTGCATCTGTTTTAGGAATTCTGTTCCAACATGCACAGTGTTATGCAGCATTTAATTAATTTTGTCTGGGTATGCGCAGTACACCTCCCAGAAACTACAACATCCAGAAACAGCTGGAAGGACATTAATCGCTTGTCTAAACATGAAAATAACTAGAAAGTGAAGCATGAAATTACTTTCTGTACACTATATACTAAGCTTGTCATCAATATGCTGATATAAGTATGACAATGTTATTTATTTCAGTCTATGGTCATTAGCCTTGACTCTTGCTGAATGTGTTTCAGTAAATATTACTTGAATGTAAATCTATAAGTATATACTTATATTTGTACTTATATTAATTAGGTTGTACTCATTTATTGTGGCTTACAAAAATCTTTTTCTTCCACCATCTAATTTTGATGAGCTAAGTCCCACTTATAAAAAAAATAGAATGAGGTTTTTATTCATTACTTGCTCCAATTTATTAGGTCATAAATACCAATAAAACCTGCTTGTTTTTCTTAAAATGTTCCCTCAAAATGTGAAGTTTTATTTCAAAGTGAATGTGTCCATTTCTACTCTTACAAAGATAGTCAGAAAACACTACATGTTTAGCCATGAAAAAAAAAAAATCACCTCAAGTCCTGTGTCCAGTTCTGGGTTGCTCACTTCAAGAAAGACATTGAAATTCTGGAGGGTGTCCACAGAATGGCAACAAAGCTGGTGAATGGACTAGAGTTGATTCTGTGAGAATGGCTGAGGGGGCTCTGGTTGTCTAGCTGGAGAAACGGAGGCTCAGGGGCCACTGATCACTCTGTACAGCTATATGAAAGGAGGCTGTACCCATGTGGGAGTTGGTCTCTTCTCCCAGGCAACCACTGATAGGATGAGAGAACACAGTCTTGAGTTGTGGCAGGGGAGGTTTGTATTGGACATCAGGTAAAATTTCTTCAAGAAAGGTTTGCTAAGCATTGGGATGGGATGCTCAGGGAGGTGGTGGAGTCACTGTCCCTGGAAGCGTTCAAGAGAAAACCAGTTTTGGTACTTAGGGCTATCTCCTAGTTAACAAGGTTGGGATCAGTCAAAAGTCCTTGGAGATCTTTTCCAACCTAAACGATACTGTAATTCTGTTTGAAACAAAACACTCCAGTAAGTAGATAAATAATTGTATGTTTGTGTATTTGCTTATACTATACATCACTTTACATCTTGAACTAAAACCAGGTCTGAGACAGAAATAATTGTACTTTTAAAANCCTCCCCCCCTTTGTACCTCCCAAATAATCCTGGCTAGCTCTATCGAGGGGAGGGCAGGGGAGCTCCTCATGACCAAGATAAAAGACCAAAAGACTGCTTCTTCCTCCAGGATAATGTTGGATGTTTATTCAGGCTGGGATTCAGGAGGAAAAAGAGAAAGAGAGCCTTTCCCGGGTACTTTCCAACTTCAGGAGAGGGGTGGGGAGACATTAACATCAACCAATGGGATAATATTCCAGGGACGGGGAGGGGAAGGGATAAACATGTCACACTTGGAGGGAGGGATACATAGAAACTAGGGAAGCCCAGGTATGTGCACCACTACAAATAATCAGTTTTGTTCTCAACAGAATAAATGGGATGGGAAACTATTTAATATTTTTTCTCAGTCTTTTTTCATACTTTATCTCTTTCTATAGCATATGTTCACACATCAAAAAATATTCACAGTATTGATAAAATTTCAAAGATATTTAATCAATTTGTTGGTTTTTATTGAAAATAAGGTTAGTCTTGCATCTGGAATAAATTTTGTGTGCTGATTGTATCAAGTCTTTGTTGTTAAACTCCTTCTGGCACTTTTAGTGTTTTGACAAGGTAAGAAATTAGGTTTATTTCTAAGAAAAGAGCATTTTAAAAACTTTTATAATGTCTTTCTGAAAGTTCTGGATGGAGTGAACATAGAAAACAGAAACCCTGTTCTATATATCCTGATTCTATTTTCTCTAGTCTATTAACTTCTCAAGGAAAATGTTCTGGAAATGCAACAGAGGAGACATCAGTGACATGACTAACAATAGATGATGAAAAATAAGGTTTTGCTCAGGGCTTAAACAAGTTCCAAAAGTTATAGTTGATTCACTGCCTTGATCATCAAAAAGAATTAGTAGCTGAAAATGCAATGAAAGACATTACTGGGCTTTGATCAATTTTACAGTTTTAAGACAAACTCTGCAAAGTGTTTGCAGTCAATCAGCAGCAAAATGAAAGAGAGTTGCATGAATGTGTATGTGAGACATCATCAGAGCCACTTTCACATCAGCAGAACTTTCATGGTATGATGAGCAACTGGCTTTTGAGGGCTGAATAATCCTTTTTGACAACAAGCAGTTCTGAATAGCACAGGTAATGTCTACCTCAGTTCTCACAATATGGATAAAACAGTCCTCATGTGATCACAATTTAAAAGAATTTTGTGTGTTATTTTAAAAATTATGATTCTAGATTTATGTCAACTTGTATCTATCAAAAATTCTCAGCTGGTTTGGGTTTCCTCTTTCAGAAATCTTGCAAAATATTATTTTCAGGAAACGGAGGAGAAATCGGTCTTTATTGAAGAGCTAGGTTGGCTTCAGTGCTGTCTTTTAATTTTGCCAAAATCTATGTGCTAATGGCTATTGCATGATACTTTTGAGACTTTTAATATTGTGTTTACATACATACCTTATGAGATGTAGTAATTCAGATATCTACAGGAAGATACAGAAAGTATTTTCCCAAAGGGTGTAGTTGTCCCTAGTTTTGCCAGAACAAAGCATGAAGATCAAATAGATACGGACGTTGGAGAAAATAAGCAAGGCTGATGTTCTATCATCTTACTTGGTTTTAATCCATATCATGCAAAGTCTGAGTCAAATATTATTCTGAACTGTGTTATAACTGGTTACTTTGTATTGGAATAGCAGATAACATATTCAAGATGGGGTTGTTCAGCCTGGAGAACAGAAGGCTCTGGGAAGATTTTATTGCTTTTTTTCAATTCTTAAAAGTTACTTTTGAGAAAGACAGACTTCGTATCATGGTCTACAGTAACAGGACAAGCGACAATGTTTTTAAGCTAAGAAAGAATAAATTTGGATTGAAAATCAGTGAAGATATTTTTTATAATGAGGACCATGAAAATGTGAAATAGGTTGCCCAGGATGTTATGCATGTTCACGTCATTGAAAGTGCTCAAAGTTAGGTTGAATGTGCCTATGAGAAACATGATCTAGTGAAAGATGTCCCTGCTTATGATTTTTAGGAATTCCTAGATGATCTTTAGGAATTCCTTCCACCTCAATTAAATGAATTTTTTTTTTTTTTTCATGATGATGATATCATATGAGAATCATTTTATAGAGGGTTAGGAAGGTGATGTCCATCCACCTTAAAAGTGAACATCTGTTAGTAAAGTTGTCACATCATGTAACTTTAAAATAAAAGAAGGAAAGAGATACTTTTCTGGCTATAATTTGTGTATGAAGTGAGTTAAGTTCCACTTAAGATGTTTTTAAGCGTCTAAATAAAAAAGGAAAAAAACCCATGAGAACAATTACTAACAAATTCCTTACTAAAAGCTTCTAAGTCAGAATTAAAGAAACTAGGTAGAGGAATTGAGAAATGCACAGCTTAGTCATATTACAGCTTACAAACCAGAAATGTATATAATTTATAGATTCCCTAATTTTTTATTCCATTAATATTAGAGTGACCTCTAAATCTGTTTGTTTTGTGTGCTTCTATGTATTGTAACTTTTATGTATGACATACAGACAAATTTTTGGACATAATTTATTTTTTTTTCAGGGATCATTGCACGAGTGGGAAAACAACCAGACTGCAAATCAAAACCCTCAGATTAAAGGCAGACAGAATTATATGTCTTTTAAGGGAAATATCACAAATTTAGAGCATTTTTTATTTCCAGCCCTGTTGGTTAGACGATCAGATGATTCTTGATTGCAATCAAATGCATCCAGCCAGAACTGAGGTTGTGCATGATTCTTATCTCTGATTGGTTCATCTCTTCTTAATAGCTTGCAGATTGAACATTTATAGAACACATTGTAAGTGAAGCTGTAATATCAACCTTTTGACTCACACTTAATGCTAATGGCAAAATTTGGACTTAATGAAAACAAATTTAAACTGCAGGAAAATTAATCAGCTAATATCAGTGTTCAGAACGAAATACTCTGATTAATAGTTTCTGTAGTTTATATATCACACCACCACATTACTCAAGTAAATATTTGAAAATGTAAATGTACTCATGA
>VWZN01006327.1:128031-154727 GCA_013396955.1 Regulus satrapa | reverse complement strand
AAAGTTTCAGGGACAGAAATACAGCATTTAAAATGCTGATGTTTTATGCTAAGGATTTAATTGAAAATATAACTCAAAGTGAATTTCTTTAGGCTCAAACTCAATCAACTTGAAAATTAACAAGGAATAAAGGGAATGAGTTTGCAATGTTTTTTTAAATTTGAATCTCTTATACTGTTTCTCACTTTTTAAATATAAATTAACACTTTTAAAATTAACAATAGCTTTGAAAAATTAGAGACTCTTGCAGTTTAAAAATGTAATGACTTTTTTTTTCATGTTATTTTCAATTAAATTGGATTGAATCAAAAAGTAGGGACAAGCAGCTTCTATTGAATGACTAAAAATTATTAACTTTTTTTTTTTTTTTTTAAATTAACTGAAGCATTTCCAGTGATTGGAAGGAAAAGGTAGCATTTGTTTGTAAGCTTACATTTGTTGCAAAGTTATATGGGAGGGGTTGGAGTAATTATTTCCATTCAGCTTGGGATAGAAATATGAGGGAGGCCAGAAGGATTATGGTACATGAAGCACTTCTGCTTTAGGGGACTTTGATAGGAAGGACTGTTCAATGTGAAAAGTAAAGGAAAAAGAATAAAAATATATTTTTCTCAATATCCAGCTTAAACACACATGAAACTTTGGAATACATTGCTTAATGAGGGGGAGATGCTGAAGCAGCCTGGTGACAAGTGTTCTAATAAAAATCTCACCTGGTTTTTCTATATTACTCACTTTCTCAGAAGAGATTAATCTGATTTTTGTCTTGCTGGGTGATTCATATTTATTTTTGCCCACCAAGACTTGACCCTGAGATCTTTGTTGCAGGCTCCATACTTGCCAATTCCTCCCAAAGGATTTATTTATGTTAGTTTGCTAGCAAACACTCCCTTCATAATGTTGCTTACCAGATATTTAAAATAAACATTGGCACAATTGCTTTGGCTGTCATATAGTACCTTCTGGACTTACCTTTCTATAATGTCATTACTTACTTGAAGCAGCCCTGAAAATTTCCCTCCTACAAGAGGACTGTTGTTTTTAAAACTAATTTCTTTATTCTCTAGGTTGGATTCCTGTAATTTTACCTATTAAACCAGTTCTTGCTATTTAAAACAAAATGCTGCTGGACATGATTACATTTTTTCTATCTTTAATATAAATAAGGGAAGCATTTATAAATAGTTGATGAGAATCTGTGCACGCACAGTGATTTTTAATTGCTGAGAAGTTTCTACTACATTCAGCTTGCAGCTGGCTGTATTGTTGCGTTGGTCACATTATAGCTGGCTAACTTATTTTTTGCCTTCCCAGCTATATTTTTGGTTTCGGATTATGGTTTAATGAGCCCAGATGGATCTCAGCCTAATATATTTAAATACAAAATATATATTAAACTAATTAAAAATATTGCTTCAGCCCCAATGTTGGTAGTTACATTTATTGACTGATACTCCTGTAAATAGGTAAAATTATTTATATTTGTTTTGGACAAATTTTGTTTGCATACAAAATATGATTTTCTATAATCACACTATCAAACTTCATAATGATAATTTTGTTCATCTCAAAAGAGCTTCTGGATTGATGCTCATGTACCCATAGTCAGAAAAAAACTATGTGCTTAGTCTGAGGAACTGCTTAACTTAAATACTATTATATAGCAGGCAATGTGCAAAGCAGATTTGTACTCTTTGGTGTTTTATTATGTAGGCTTTATTCCAGTTTGAGTATACTTTGAGTATACCTCTGAGAGTTAGTCAGACAATCTATATCCAAGCTCTGAAAGTTTTGTCAGCATAGCAGAGTCTACCCCTACTGAAATCAGCAGCAGGTCAGCCCATGGACTCTATTCCTGCTTGAAGGAAGATACAGTACCATATATTTACATATATATATATATATATATATATATGAAGCATACAACTCAATTAATTGGTATTGCCTTATTGCAAGTTAATAGCTTGCTAATAACTGTGATCCCACTGCCTGCCACACCCCGTGCTCACCTGTCCCAGCTGATGCATTGCCTGTATGGCTTCATGAGGCTCCAGCCAGGCTGTGGTTTCATTCTCTGCTTTGATCAACGTGAGACATACCCTGGCACTCACAGTGAGGATGCTGCTGCCTGCTTGTGGTACTGGGAGCCTGTGTGAAAATTTTGCTGTTAAAACAGAATTTCAGAGAATTTGTGAATTTTCAGAGAATTTAGCTCCTGAGATAGTTAATTTTTTTATTGAAATGGAAAACAATGTTTTACACCATTTTTTTTCCCTCCAAAACAAGAAGGACTAGCGCTTCAGAGTTGTTGTAACTGTGGGTGCTTCTCAACAGAAACTGTCAATTTATTGTTATTGTTAGCAGATGGTCCAATATCAAATATTTCTTTTTTTTTCTTTTTTTTTTTTTTTTNNTTTTTTTTTTTTTTTTTTTTTTTTTTTTTAATTAGATAGTACTATAGAGCTGAAAAATAGTAAATGTGGTAGATAGTTTAAAAAGGTACAGAACACTAATAGTCTTACTCACAGGATGTAAATATTTCAAAGTTTTTCCTTTAAAAAGTAAAAGTAAACAACCATGGTAGTAGGTAAGAAAACAGGAAAAGTACATAAGTAAACTGAAAGCAGTATATAATACATATTTTCCAAATCCATCTTGTTGTACTTATGTGATATTTTCTTTGATAAGGTATGTCAGTTTTTCTATAAAAGCCTTACATTGTTGGTTAAACTAAAGAAGATAATGGAATAGTCTAAGTGATGTAGCATGTACAAAAAGATCCTGTAAGGATTATGACTAACACTGTTTTTGGATGGAATTTAGAAATGATATTTAGAACTTCTCCCAGAGACAACTGCTGTTTAATATCATCTTTACTGACCATAACAGAGAGACTAGCAGTGTTCTGGGGTTTTTTTTTTTTTTTTGGTTTTTGGTTTTTTTTTTTTTTTTTTTTTTTTTCCCATCAAAAAGACAGGATATATTATCAATATGTGGATAATGTAAATGTCTTAAAATGACTAAGATTAAATAAGATTAAATAACCTTGTTATTAATCACAGTAATATTCAGTTAGGAATCACATTAATGACTACTGGTGAAAACAAAATTTTGGGCTGAATAATGGAGGAGGAAGAAAACCAGAGGGTAGTATTGTGGCATGAAAGACAGTCAGAAATCAGTGTAATGTGGCTGTGAAAATCAAAATCTCAAGACTTACCAATTGCAATATTTCTCTAGAAAGAGGAAGATGTAGTGCCATTGCAATATTCAAGGGAAAACAGAGGAGTTCAGCCAACCCAACTCTGAAAAAAACCTAAAGTTTATCTGGAATAGACTTGGAAAATATTACTCAGATGACCAGGAAAAGGAGAGCCTTTATTCTATGAATCTAAAGTGCATGGCTTCTTTGGTCAAGCAAAAAAAAATGTTAATATCTTTGTTTAATTGCAAGAACAAAGCACCAGGAAGAGAAAGCATTTATTAAAGTATCATGTTGCTAAAAGAAAAGTGACTATGAATTGTTAATAAATTGATTCAGGCCTGCAGTTTTGAGAAAACTTCCAGTAGGAATGGCAAGCTGAAGAATTAAACTGGTTTTGAATGGTCTTCCATTAATTCAAGAAATGGTTCATATTATGTATCAGATAATGGTGGAGTCTTTACGGTTGACCAAGGAAATAAGAGTTATGGAACATTTTTCTGGTTTTCTAGGAGAAGTTTCCAGTAGTGCAGCCAGGTCACATCCATAAGTCATGGATGGAGGGCACAAAAATGTTTTAACATGAGTAAAAACAATTATTCTAATAAGGTTTTGACTAGTATTATTTACTATTTCAGTGAATCCACATCAAAATTCAGTATTTCAAAGTTATCTATTGCATACATTTTTTTAGGAGTCACTTCCAAGAAGTTAAATTTCTCCAAGCTTTTTTTATCAAAACATAAGACAGATATGATAAAACAATTATCTTAAAGTGTCATAAATTGATTATTCACATTTTCAACACAGAAGTAATTTTTTTTCTTAACATTACTGAGCAGATTTAACAATAATTAGTTTAATTAGAATTCAAATTATTGATAATTATTAATTTGTCTTTACATGAGACAAGTAATTTAGCTATCAGTGTCTGCTTGATTCTTTCTTTTCCTGTACAGATTTTCATTCCTCCCTATAGAGAGCTAAGGCTTTTTATCTCCTTTTCTATTACCCACTTCTCAGTCTCAACAGTTCTAAGAAGTGCTGTTTACTTTTTTGAGGCAATGTCCACTCCATATTGAAACACTTCACTTTTTCTTGTGTTTAGAAAAGGATCAATGACCCAATAATTAACTGAATCCTTCCTAAGTATTTTCTCCTGACAAGGACAATGAATTTTTAAATATGGAAAACAAGAGAAATCTTCCTATAGCTATATCAATACATATTCATCATCCTTATATTGGAATGAATGAGAAAATTTCCTCTCAAGGTCAATGATTCCTCAAATAAAAATAAATTTGTCATTGAAAAGATAAAAGTTGTCTTTCTTTTTTTGTATGCTGAAACAGTTCCTTAAAAATATTAGGATGCTCATTTTTAAGCATTATGTAATTTGGTCAGATTCTGAAAACATAAAGATGTAGAAAATCAAATATAATGAACCATGAGAACAAATGTATTACATTAATACAAAGGTTTGCATCATGAACAAGCGGTACTAACAGTCATGCAGGCTTGGCTACTTTGATCAAAATTATATGAGCACTTAGCCATTGACTGATTTTTAACCATGAGAAAGCGAGAGGAATTACAAAGCACCCAAAAGTCCCCTCCTGAGCATTAGAAAAGGAAAGGATGTTCTGCAGCTCAGTACCCAAAAGGCATAACACAGCAAGTGAACCAGGTGTGGCAGTTGATATTCCCTCCCTGAGACCTCACCAACACATCTGCAACATTTGAAAATCAACAAAACGGGAAATTGATGAGAGTTTAATGAAAACAATACCTAACTTCAATTAGTTAATTTTCACTTGGCTAACTCCCAAACTCCAAAATTTTAAAGGAAATGCTATCTCTTCCTTTATCTCAACAAAGATTTAAAAAACAGAGAGCCATAGGAATATTGTTTCAGGAATAAATTGTTGTCTTTCTGAAAAATAGAGCATTACGCTAAAGAGATGTACACGGATCTTGCTGCATCTTCGAAAAAGACAACTGGTAATATATTGGTTATACTCTTTGAGGCTCCTTTGACAGTACTGAAAATTGAACCTAGCCCTTTAGTGCTCTATTGTTCTGTAGGAATGAGATGAATGTGAGTTTGTGTTTCCGAGGTCTTAATTTTTAGCTTGGAGAGCAAAGTCCTTGAGATAACTGGACTGAAAGTAGCTCATATTTGATTTTTAGTTCTGGTGCATTAAAAGTGGACTAATATTTTAAATTACATCAACTAATGTGTCTCACTGCCTTCACTTATAATATAAAAAATAATTTCTACAAATCAAAAGCAGTGTTCAAACCTAAAATAACTCTTAGCTCTTTCTTATTTTCATAAAAAATGTTGAAAAGAAAATGAGGGATCTAAATTAAATTGTTGTCTAGTTCATACAGCAGGACTAAGCAGGTACTAAACAGGTAGTTTGCTCCAATGAAAAGCTGGCTCAAATGGTCTTTTACTGAGAGAGTAGTCCCTAAGTGTATTTTCGAGGTAATTTTAAACATGCATACATAAGCAAACAAGCAAACAAACAAAAATCCTTAAGTATAATCTAGATGTCATTTTAAACACACACAAGTTAATTAAGAAAGAAAGATACAAAGAAAAAAACAAAACCCAAAAATGGTGGCCTCTTTATAATGAGATGATCATACTTGATATGGACCATATTTCTACCTTAACAAGTGTGCTTTTATTACTCTCTAGTACTTTAAAAAATAAAACCAGAGATATCTTCTACTGGAACAAAAGATCTTTTAGAAATAAAAAGTTTCACTAACAATGACAGAGAAAATCCATGACATATTTGCCTAATCATTGATCTTTTTTTGAAAATGAAATCAACAGCTCTGCATGAATCACTTAGCATAATTGTCACAAAGGATTTCACTTTTTCTGTATTTTTATGTAAGATACTGTCTTCAGTTTTATGAAATTAGTTGTTCACTTAGGGTAACATGCTGGAACAATCTATGGCTTTTTTATCTTTTTTTTATATGATTTAGTCTTCAATGTGCAGGAGGTTGATAGCTCATGCAATTTATGCAGCACTTAAATTTTCTTTCTGTTTTCTTTCTTATCCTCTTTCAAATATATTTAAGACACTTTCATTGCACTTTCTACATAGTTGAAGACATTTACATTTACTCAGAGGTTGTAAACGATATTCAGTGCTTAATCATATTCTTTATGGGCATTTCACAATGGTCTTTTTTAAAAACTGGAACAATCAGACATACCCATCCTAGAAAACAACACTTTCTAATTAAAGGTAAAGTCTTTATATTTATTTAGTAGTGTCCAATCCTGAAAATCTTGGATACATGGAATGGTAATGTGTATTATAGAGGATAATAAGGATATCTGCCTATCAGGATATCTTTCTGACCCCAGCTTTAATATTTATTATTTAAATAGTAAGCTTTGTGATGTGCAGTTATTTCTTCTGACAGATTTGTAGAGTTGTCAGGTTTAGCAGTCTAAAAACTTGCTGCTCTGAGCAGGTTTTGTATGGCATTCCACAGAGAAAGAGACAACAGACCGCTACCCTGGTTCCATATGAGAATGCCTTCTTTACTTCTATCTGAATCCTCATATTGTGGTTGCTATCTTGTTCCTTGTTAGCGCATAATACAGGACAGATAATGATTACAAATTTCACTTATTTTCTCTTATTTCTAAAGTAAGCCAAAGATAAAGTAAAAATATTTTATATTTTGTTTTGAAGACAAATATAACACCTCACTTAGTGGAATCTCAGCTGACTAACAGATTCTTTGGCAAACATTTTTAGAATGTTGTAGCTATAGCTACAATTGCACAGGAATTGGTCTGGTGTTCACAATACTTAAAATCTGCATGCTTCCATTTTACTCTAAGCAATCAGAGATCTCTGGTAAGGAGACTCCAATACTTTTAGTATGGAGAAAATAACTTTCTGAGAGGAAAAATGCCTTTAATTTAGCACAGAATGCTGTAAAACAGTAAAATGCTTCTATACTTCTGCCTCCTAGGACAGATCAAGTTTTGCTGATGAATAAATGTATATGAAATAGCTCTCCTTATGTAGCAGTTACTTTTAACAAGGGATAGGATCTATTGCTCAGAGGTGAAGAATGAGTATACTCCAAGGTATACTCCAGTAGTTTCAGTTTGCATGGCTACTTAATTAGAAATGTTTGAGTGCCTTAAGACATCCCGGTGCATTCATCGTTGGGACATAATTTACAGGAAGTTCAGCAGGAGGTTTTATTAGCAGATGAAATACCATCAAAGACATTTTTCTTTTTTAGTTGATTAAAGATAAATAAAAGGCTGTCTGGTTTGTTGTCTCAATTTCTTTAGTATGAAGAACCTGATTATGATTTTGAGACACATGTAAATCAGTTTATTGCAAGTAGTTGTCTCAATTGACACCAAGTGAAAATTTCGTTCAGTATTCCCTTAAATAATTTACCTTTAATATCTTTGATATACCTTTAGGATTTTTGGTTTACCTCAGGCTTACCTTAAATAATTTGCAGTGCATTAATAAAGAGGCATTATTAATATTTGTTACTTGTGTTTACTTATTTGGAGCTGTGTGCCCATTTGTGCTTCTCTTTTCTAGTTTGGCATCAATGTTTAATTTTTTATCTTATCTTCCTTTCAACTTACCCTATCATCAAACATCTTTTTCTGTCAGCATGAAAGTAAATTTTATGGTATATTCAGAGGGTGAGGTCAAACCAGGCTCCTGTCCTACTGACATTTTTTGCTCTAAACATAAACTTACAACATGTATTTTTTTTTTTTTAATATTAATTTGAATACTAAATTCAACTTTTTGCAGTTTAGAGATTTTCTTATAAATTCAGATCTGATTCCAGGCACAAACATTGTTAATCTAACATTGCTTGAGGTTAGCATTAGGGTTTCTCACATGTTGACTTCTTGACAGATTTTTTTTTTTCTTATAAAGAAAATGTCATTTTCTTTCAAGCTGGAGTTTCATTTGCACTATGTAGAATTTTCTCAATACATTATAACAAAATGCTCATTAAAAAGTACACTTTTCCAGAACTGTTAATTAAAAGGGCTTGCTGGGATAAATAAACCCATATGTTGTTGATTAACCACCTTTTAGGGGTCAACAGTTGGAATCTCCTGCTGTGCTTATGTTAATTGTTGTCCAAAATTTTACCAGGAACTGCTTTGTCCATATGGCACTTGCTGAAAATGTAAGGCCTATAGAGAATGAACAAAATCCAAAGAAAAAAGGTACCTCAGGCTGTGCTGTAGGTGTAACTTTGCAGTGGCACCTGCTCTGTATCTTACCTTATGTAAAACACAGAAAAATTTAAAAAGCGAAAGAGTTTATGTGTGTATGTGTGCATTTATTATTATTGTGTCTATGAATATCTGCCACTATTTATTGAGAGAATATCTTACCTGCATGTAAGGAAATATAAATGTAGATTTTCCAAATAATGAAAAATATTAAAGGAAGCTGCAACAAGAGACTGTTTTAAAGCCCAAAATGACATGGCATAGAACTCATATTTTTGACTTTGAACATGTTGTTTTTCAGCTGAAGAGAATGCACTTTTCTTTGTAATACCCAATATATCCTGACATTTCTTTTTGTTGGTTAATTACCCCCTGAAGATCCCTGTCTTCCTGCAAGGTGAATCCCTGAAGTGTCTATAAGACCGGAAGATTTGCCCTTTGATTCTCCTTTTTGAAGTTTAAAAACACACTCAGTGAAAATTGTTCAATTTTTTAAATAATTCTTTTTAACTTCTAGGCCTACAATTTTTTTTTTTTTAGTTCTCTCTTTCACCATATAAAGGATTTATGAAATTATCTGCAGATGAGTTAAAAAAAGCAAACAAGCCCCAGACCTTATGCAGAGATTTAAATAAGACCAGAAGTTTGGCCTAAGGCTATTAAAATTCAGTACCTATTGCAGCAAATCTCTGCTGAAATTATGAAACATTGCTGTCTAAGTTTGAGCTTCAAACAATGATATCAACTGGGTCAACTCCAGCATAAAAAGGTTTCATTGATCATTTATTTTACTTACCTTTTTAAGGTAAGATGTCTTTTTAAGAGCAAAAATCAATCACTATGGAGAAAGCTTCAAACTTTAAAAAATCTCCAACTTTTGCTCTAAGAAAACCAGAGAATAATTGAGGTTTTGATTAATTTAATTTAGTTTGTCAGTTCAGAAGGAGATTGCGAGTGACATACCTAAATACCTGGATCACAGTATTTCCAAATGCAGGTGTGAAAACTGCTATTTTTCAGCGTGCTATTTGCTGCCCAAATGTTTCTACAAGGTCAACAGTTGAATCTGACTGAAGATCTGTCTCTGCATATAATCCTGTCCGTCAAAGAATGAGAAAATCCTGTGATAAATCTTCTTTAGTAAAAGGACGAATTAGCACTGTTTACTTTCACAGACAATCAAATGATGCTAAATGTATGGCTGCTCCACTCATACTGAAAAAAATAGCTGAGGCTGTGCCTTTGGCTCAAGAAAAGATGGAGAAGGTGATGGACTCAATGATGATCACACAAAGGACTGGACTAGGTTTAATTCTCTGTGACACCACAATCTCACAGAAGAAAGCTACCTAATCCTGGCCCAGTCCATGTTCATAGTTCACATTGTCTGACAAAACAGCCTCTTCTGGAGAGAAAAAGTAATGACATTTTTGGTTTAGGGAAAAAAAAAAAAAATTATGAACTATTTAAACAAAATATTATGTTGATGAAGCTATGCTTTATACAGAGGCAGAGCTATGCCTCATTCTCCCCAGGCTCCTCAGATTTTGCTACACATACAAGTAATTGTGTATAAATATTGTTCAGCACATAATCTCTTCTGGTTCTTCATTGGTCAGAAAAACTTAAACAGAAACTCTAAACCTCAGTCTGCCTCTGCAGACTTCTCTCCTTTTCCACAAGGTTAGTTCTCATCTTTGTTTCATAGGCCTGTAACCTTAAGGAGTATTTTTAGCTTGTAAAATAGTTATTTGATTTAACTCTCCCTTATGAAGAGCAATTACAAACAAGTCTTTCTGGATGAAATGCCTCTGAAGCTATTCAAGCTTGAATCAGTATTAGCAGTGGTACAGTAAAACTATGGAAACAACGATGAAAATTGATTTATTTCTCACTTGCTTTCTTTCTTTCTCCTCTCATGCTCCTATCTTATGCCTTGATCACAGTATCCCAACTGTAGAGTTAGTTTCTTGGCATTCCATGGTGTCCCTCAGGAAACATTTCCTGGTAGTTGTCAGGGAGAATCCTGTGGGAGGCTTGCTTTGTTATCCAACACAGGTCCAGGGTTGGGGTAGCAAGATGTTCCTTGGATAGAGAAGGTGAAAAGGTCAGTCTAGTCCAAGGCCAGCCTGAGAAGTCCAGTGTGCAAGTCAGGGTTGGCAGGGACAGAGCTGGAGATGGGAACTCTGAGAGCATCGCTGGGGCAGGGAATGTTGGCCTAGGATGTGCTGAAATGGAGTCCTGGCATATAGACAGAGAGAAGGAAGATGCTGAGGGAGGCTGGGAAGCAAGACATAAGGAAATTGCTGCTCTCAGGGCTGTGAGAGTTTATTTTGATTTTCCTCTTTCACCAGATATGATTCTAATTATCTCCAATTTTTGTATTTCACCCAGAGCAAGAAGTCATGCAGGGGTCCCCGTAATCTAAAATTCTTTTCAAATATTTCAATTTTTAGTATTTTCCTCTAAACACAGAGCTCCACTTCCTCTTCATTTATCATAAGTAATAGCAGGATAACTAAGAAAATAATTGTGCTTGAAGTGCCAGTTTCAGGATGATTAGGAAACAGTTTAGGTGAAAGGAAAGAAAAATAATGGAAATTAGTCATGTTCAGAGAGCAATAGAGAAATGGTTAATTCATATTTCCACTAAATCTCATTTGTTTTCCTGAGAGATCTCTTAGGTATCAAGCATATTTTCTAGCAGTCATGATTTCAAAATATCCCTTCAGATTTTCTGGAAATAACTTCATCAGATGCTGCCCATATGTCAGTACCATCTCTAGCTTCTTGAAGTACTCCAGGCCCAAGTTTTACAGAATATTCACTGAATTTGTTGAACAGTTCCAAAGGGGAGGCATAATCCTATTCTCAGAAATGGCTGATGCTTGCTGAGGGTACACTTTTCTGTAATTTCTGGTATACTGTCAGAGACCTGATGTGTACTATTGCTGGACTTTTCCAGCTAAAATAGATTTGTAATATCTTTCGCTTCTTGGCAAACAACTCATAATAGTACAGGATAAATTTATAGCAATAAAAATGAAATGTAATGTTTTACAATAGCAACTCCACATTAAAGTAAAATACTTTCTGCAAATCCAATGTTGAAAATCCAATGTTGGGAAAGGGTATAGCCTAAAAAAACCTCTTCAAAATAAAGTTGGAACTTTAAAAAATACCTTAATTTATGGGCAATGACTATGAATGAGGCATGTAAAAATATAAAAAAAACCAAAAAAACATCAAGAGTTCAAATTAGCCTTTTCCTTTCCAAAAACTTAGAATGTTCCTCTTAAAACACAGGAATTCTGCATGTAAATTTTGTTCAAACAATTTTGTTGGTTTGGTTTTTTTTTTTGGTTTTTTTTTTTTTGTCAGCTGGTTTGGCGGTTTTGAAACTAGAATTGCTGCTCTCCTTTCCTTCTGTAAGAAAGGTACTACCCTTAAAGAATGTGTCTCAATGAAATGTGATTTCTCTAATGCACAGGGCAGAGAATTACCAAAGAGTTGGATTTCAGCAGTCTAGGTACTGGATTTGGGATGAAGGTTTTGCAATATTACATTGTTATGAATGGAAACATCAATGCCTTTGAGTAGATTCTCAGCTGGTGCTGTTTCTTCGTATATTTGCTCTGATTCATACCATGTAAAGATTGACTCACACTCTGTTCATTTGTATTAAAGTTGTCTTCTTTTATATCTGTTATTAAAATGTACTTCAAACCTGGAGGAAAAGCATATCTATAAATAAGGACACTTGCAGATAAAACCTTATTTAATTTAATACATATGCACACTCACATACTGAAGCTGTTAATGATAATAGGTGCACCCTCTAATGCTCAGAAATCTGCTTTCAAATTTCAGAGCCATCTAGCCTTGGGTTAGGTAGTTCTGCGTGAGAGAATATAACAAGCCAGAGTGACTGTGATGAGTATTCTCTACAGCTTAATACACTGCTGATCACTTATAAATATTCTACCAAAATATGTTATTAGATTTTAAATTTCTTTATCACTTTTTCTTTTGGTTTCTATTAGAAATACCTGCCCGAGGCATTTGGAGATGTCATTTTGCATAATGAAAGAGGACTAACAGGAATGCAAATTTCCAGCAAATATTTTTCTTTCTTTTAAAGACAAATTCTCATGAAATTTTCCTAAATAAGATTCTACTGCTTTTGCGGTTTGGCTCTATATTTCTATATGTTTTCCCCCACCTCCTTTTGAATGCTAAATTCAATCTTGGTCCAGAAAACTTAATTTAAATAAAATTAAAAAATTAAAATAGTAAGTTGAAGTGGTTGAAAGTAGTAGTAGATGAATGGAAATAAAGGATATAAATATTAATATTTCACATTACTCATCCTAGAACATCAAACTGAAGAGTTTATCCAAAGTTCTTACTGCTACGCTGCTGACAAGGATAAAATTATAAGAAATAGAATGGTTTCTTTCTGACATAATAAAGATACAGTGCAACTGTATACAAGAACTATATTTCTTTGGTAACTATTTGGGAAAATCATAACATAAAACCTCAATTCTTCCTTGTTAAGTATGCATACTTAAAACTTTAGTGACACAACTCATCACTCACCACTCATCACACATTTGGAAACCAGGGAAGTTCTTCCACTCAAGTGCTTCTTTAATGTTTACAAAACTAATTTGAGGAGATATGCACTCTTCTTTCTATGGTTAAGTTATCATTAAAAGAAACTGAAAGCATTAAGTAGAAGGAAAAGATAGGTCAAACATACATAAGAGTAAACAATCTCTTTCAAGCCTTTCCTAAATCAGGAAAGGTTGTTTCATGAACATTTCAGATATTTCAATACTACTGATGCTGAATCAACTCCCAAGTCCACATCCTTGCTGCTTGAACAGAGATGCAAATGATTACTTTAGTTTTAGTGCCATACACTGATTTTCATTAATGCCAGGAAGATGAAGATAATTGCTGAGAGGGATCAATTTATACATTATTCCCCTTTTATTTGTATAAATAAAATAACTTTTATATTTGAATCTTTGGTATGTCTGTATTCATTCTTGCACTTTTTCAATGAATCCTTTTTCCAGCTCTCCGTTGTCACTTGGCAAACTTATATTGCCTTTCTGCAGCTGATTTTCTTGCACTATTTCTGGAGCATTTCTACATTTTCCCCACTGCTTTAAATGCAAACTCTAGCTAGCTGAATGTTTTTATCTTGGTATTCCAAGCTGGTTGTGCATCTGAGGACTAGCAAGTACCTTTGTCTCTCCACACTTCTAATTACAGCAGAATTTGCATGGAGGTATAGAATATTGCTCTAAAACTGCCTGAAGATAAATTCTAGGTCACTCATTCCCCAAGTGGGTTTAAATTAAGTATTCCATTAAAAAAACAAACAAACAAAAAACCCACCAAAAACCAACCAACCAACCAAACAACCAACTCTGTTTTTTAACCAAATGCTACATCATTATTTTCACTATTATTTTCCTTATAAATACATACCTTTCCATTCCTCTGCTTTAGTAATATTTGACTTTTATTGATTTAAACTCTAGCTCAGTTTCCTGCAACATGAGATCAGCTTTCTGCGTTTTGATCCCATCCTTCATTCTCCTGCAACCTACATTCAACGAGAGAGGATAACTCAGATAATCAAAGGATAAATAGTAACAGAAAGCTAATTTGTGGAATCAAAATACAGTAATTTGAATGTTACCAAAAACATACAAAAATTAATCCCATTTTTTCTGAACACATGCACATTGCCATGTAGTTTTTCAAACCTGATAACCTCCTATTCCGATTTCTGTAAAATAGAAAGCCATGACCACCAGGCTTTTGAAAACTGTTGACACAGGTATGCATCTCAAACCCTAAATTCAATTGCATCCCTTGTCTGTGACTCTTGTGTGCTGGTTTAGAGCTGGGAAACCACCACTTTCCTTCCCCAAGAGTGATGTGGGAAGGCTGTGTTTGGAGGGAAACATGGCATTCCAGTGGGTATAGTAGGCACAGGAGGAGCTTGTGAGCTTTGGTCTCCACACAGAAGCATTATTGTTAAGAGCTCTCTTTTTATTATATGGAATGATTTGTCTTCTATATGTGGTTTAAAATTATATATGTGTGTGTGTGTGTGTGTGTGTGTGTGAATTTATTTACTTATTTATTTATTTATTTATTTATTTATTTATTTATTTATTAAATAAGTAATTTTCAAGTAATTTGCAACTGATCATGTCAAGGGGGAAATTTTACCTATTATTCTTTCATTAAGAAAAGTAGGTTTTAAAAGAATGTTTATGTAAGAAAACTTCTAATAAGTTTGTCTACTGCTATTAGATTAATGTGTATGAGCCTGTTTTCCTTAATCATAGAAATCAATAAAACTTTTCATTTATGTTTGTATTAAATAATTTTGATATATGCTCCTTTCTCTTTAATAAGGTGAGATATTCTGATGCTGCTTATTCTTTTCAAATATTTTCCTGATTAGAAAATAACAATATAATTTAATATAATTTTAGTTAGTGCTAATCTGATGTTTGTGTCCAAGTAATTTTTGAAATACCTTGTTTTAGCAATCTCTGTGAAATAACTCCCATAAATTCATATTCTTTGTTCATTGAAGTAGTTATAACCTGTGAGGCTGATGTTCTTGTATAGCATTTGACTGTGTTAGAAAACATCAGTGTCTTTTTTCATTCTGACAGTGGTAGAAAGACTTTGCTTCACTTTTTCTGAGTGTTTAGACATGCTGATAAATATTAGTCAACAGCTATATGCATTGCACTACCTCAGGAACAGGAGAACTTTTCAAACAAAATTGCTGTGATTTCCATCCAGTACACATGAGTGTCTTCTGTTCCACAGAAACATTCACTAACATGTCATTGTCAGTATCTCATCCTCCCTCAGCAGTCAAAACATGCTTTGGAAATAAGTGCCACCTACCCTTAGCATACTCCAGTGTAACATGCAAACAGACACACTGTTTGTTGTACTCCTCCCATGCTGGGTGATTCCATCTGAAATATAGGTAGATAGCTCTCTTTCTCTTGCAATTTCCTAGTGTGTTGCTGTGAAAACAAAATCAATTTTAGTATCAGGGGATATTTTTGAGGGTTTTTTCTCCTTATTTTTTTCCTTCCCAGAGTCTGCTGCTCAATTCTTTAGTTGCCATGGTGAGCAGGGGTGTAGGCAGTTCTATCAGAGAAAAAAATAAAAATCATGAAATGAATGCTAATGCGAGGGGAAACTGGCAATACTTGTTTTATAATCCAGTCTGGTTCATAAATAAAGAGCTTTCAAACTTAGGCTTTTGTGGGGAAACACAGGAAAATGTCATAAGATTAGGCACTCACCTTGAAATAAAATCCTAGATTGTTTTTTGCAATCAAAAAGACTATGCAGAAGAGAATAGTCTGGTAAATAGGTAGGTGAAAGACTGGCACTGCATCCAGGTCTCTTTGGCAATCCAGATGCTGGTTTCCCTTGTGGAGAAGCTCAGCCAACAGTATTTTTATTAGAAAAACACTAATTTGATACATCAGTGTGTACTAGAGCCCCATAAATGCTAGAACCTCATAAACAAAGTTAACTAGAAAACGTAAAATTTTATACACGCTTGCACTTTTTAATAGTAAAATTTCTGTTTGTCATGGAATTTTATAGAATTATAGAATCACAGAATGGACTACGTCAGAAGGAATCTTAAAGGCCTTCTAGTTCCAACACCCCTTATGATGTGGGCAGGGACATCTTCTACTAGACATGGTTGCTCAGAACCCCATCCAGTCTGGCCTTAAACACTTCCAGCAATGCAAAATCCTCAATTTTGCTGGGCAACCTGTTCCAGGGCCTCATTACTCTCACAGTAAAAAATTTATTCCTAATATCTAACCTAAAGCTACATTCTTTCGGATTGAAGCCATTCCACCTTGTCCTCTCACTACATGTCCTTGTAAATAGCCTCTCTCTATCTTTCTTTTAGGCTCCCTGAAAGCTCTGGAAAGCCAAAAATAAGTAATCCCAAAGATTTTCTCTAGTATGAACAATTCCAATGCTGCTAACTTTTCCACATCGAAGATGTACTCTATCCCCCTAAAAGTGTTTTGGTGACCCTCCTCTGGACTTGATCCAACGAATAAATGTCCCCTGTGCTGGGGATCTCACAGCTGGATTACCATCCTTCAAAATATATCACCCTTCAAAATATAACAAGTTTCCATGAATTGCATAAATTTTTTCATACCTATGTGAAGTATGGTTTTTTTATATATTTTCTTCTATTAGGACTTCATTTCCTCTACCTTTTCTTTACTTAGTTTCCCTTTCTAATTTTTTAAAAGGCAGGTGTGGATGTAGAAAGCCACTAAAGAAAATAGTAATTTCTTTGAAGAAAGCATGATTTGGGGAACTTAAAAGCTTTTCACAAGACATTTTTTCTCCCTCTCTTGCAGCCTTCTCTCTAGAAATACAGTACCTGAAATAAAGTAAATGTTGTTGACTTTTAAATAGTGAATGTGTTAAATAGCTTACTTATAGATACAAGGGTTATTCTGAGGCATAATTAACATCTATAAGGTCTCTCAACAGCTTGTGCTGTACTAATGCCTAGCATTACTGTCATTGACTTGGAGTCCCTAAAGAGCTTTCAAAAACTACTCAATCTCTTAGCTTTGATTCAAACATGATGATCCTGTAGATTAGTAATATTAAATCAATATCTTGTTGGAGGAACAGCAGTATGTTCCCTCCCAACATATTAGTTATGTGCTTAATAGTGGAAAATCACTCTTTTACTTTATTTCTGGATGAAATTTTGCTGTTATAGAAGCTTGTGAAAAGAGAACTTTGAGTTTTGTTTCTGAAAAATATCTATTATATTTTTTTTTCTGCAATTGGAAGTCCCAAGTCTTCACTTAAGACCTGCTGATAAATTATCAGTAACAGTCAAAAAAGTGATTTACAGTATGTTTCCAATATATGAGAATTGCTTTATATTTATATAGGGCAAAATTTTATGGAATTAATTTTTAAATTTTCTGTAATAGAAAATATTTTACTTAAAATAACTGCTTTTAATAGCTCCTTTTTTTAAAAGCTTCCTGATAGCTAAAAGTATGACAGTAATTTTTAAAGGAAAAAAAAAATTGGATTTTTTTTGAGTTTATGTGTGAGATTAAAGAATAGCAAAATATAGCAGTTCCTAGGCAAGTCTAACCTAGGACTCACATAGTCTTAAGCTATGGAATTTTTATGTCTTCTTTTTCAGGGAAAGGGAAATGGGCCACAGATGGCCATGAAGTCACCTTCTGCATGAAAAACTTCTTTAAATCTGAGGCTGAGATATAACAATTGCTCATTGCAGTTGTCCCAATAAATCCCTTTACAACTCAATATTGTAGGAAAAATGCTCTAGGCAAGGTCTAGATGGCCTGAAAATAATTATTTCACTTTTTCCTGAGTTTTAAAGTAAATTTCCTAACTATTTCTATCATATGCTTAGAGAGAAGAGACAAGTTCACTTGACAGATATATCCCATCACTGCCAAGCTGAACCATTCAGCTGCTAAACACTAAGAATATTCCAGTTTATTTGTTAATAATGCTTACATCCTGAAGGCTTTAAAATAAAACTAAAAAAAAACCAAAACCAAAACCAAAACCAAACAAAAAAAACCAAAAAACCCACCAAAAAACCAGCAACAACAACAACAAAAAAAACCAAACAAAAACAACAACAACAAAAAAACAACCAAAAAATACAGCACCTCTCCTATTAGGACAGGCTGAGAGATAGGCACTGGAACAGGTTGCCCAGAGAAGCTGTAGATTCCCCATCCCTGGAGGTGTTCAAGGGCAGGCTGGATGAGGCTTTGAACTGGATGGTCCAGTGAAAAGTGTCCTTGTCCATGACAGGCAGTCTGAAAGTAGATGATCTTTAATGTCTCTTCCAACCCTATTTTTTATTTCTATGAAAAACAAATCTTTATTTCTTTCACCCATAAACCATAATTTACTTAAGTTTGCTTTATGCATGTTTTGTCATTTCTATCTTGGTAGTATTAATCTATTTTTGCTTGAAAAAGAAGTCTAAGGAATCATAATCTTCCAGGAAAGCTAATAGAATGTTGTCTGAAGAAATGATTGCTCTTACCTTATGGGTTTTAATGGCAATTCTTTAAGATGGTATAGAAGGCAAGTAAGTTTGGTTCAGCAACAGGTTAAAGTTAATCCACATGTACAAATTTTCTTGCATTCTTTTTGCCAGAGTAACTGGTACTAACATTGGACAGAAAAGATGACTAGTGATAGTTTATTCTTTGTAGAGCACAGAAAATGTTGAAGTCAAATTATGTGGCTCTAGGCATTTCTAGAGATAGAATAAACAGTGATTCACTGTGTCACAGTCCTCATGACCTGCCTTTATTTCACTTATGCAGCTGCCCATGATCTGTGCATGCCTAAGAAAGAATGAAAAGGTATACAAAAATATAAGTACTAATTAAAAAGTCACATTAAAATGTGGTAAGGACTGAAAACATAAAATATTCATGCTGTTGTGAATAGAGCTGGATGCAGTTCAGGTATGGATATGGAGCCGCTGTGGAGCAGTCAACTTTCCTCTCTCTCTTTGTCACAGAATACCTGACATTCTGGGTCATGCTGTCATGGGGGTGGATAGCACGACCAGCAATCTTCTAAAGCCCTCTCTTTGGCATAAAAAACCACCCATGACTGAAGGGGAGAAAACACTCTTACAGAAATGTCAGTGACAAATAAGCTTTATGGGTTGAGATGCAGGTTTTAGATAAAGAAAATAAAAAAGGGAAGCCTGATCCATATGTGGAAAAATGGCTGTGGAGAAGCTCTATTCACATCCTAACAGGATACAAAGTCTATGTGCATGCACCTTTGGCAGCCCTGAAGTATTTTACACTCAACTGGTTTGAAAGTTCCATTGAAATTTACCTGATCTCATCTACAAATATTGAATCCATTGGCATTATCAGAACATGACAGTAAGTTAAGCCTTGTCTAAAATGCAAGGGGAAAGATTCCAGCATACTCTTGCCTAGGGTAGAGCAGCTCTGTAACAGACCCCGATTAGGAAAGGTCTATGCCTGTTCTTATGGAATGGCTCATTCAAAACAGCATCTTTATATGATAGGAGCCAAAATATTCTGACGTAAGAATATATTGTTTTTAACTGTTTAAAAATAATTAAATATACACTGATCCACAAAAGGCAGCATTTCTATTCTGTGGTAATTAAGATACCAATCTGATATACGAACAAATAAAGTTTGATGCTCTCTTCTTGGCTGTGTGCTATATAAGAGTGGGTTCATGTAACTAGAAGAAGATTTTAGGGTCTAGGAATATAAAATTCTTTGCCATCAAGGATAAAAATATGGGACTTTAGAGGAACAGTTAGCTTCCAATAAGTAAGCTTAGGCAGCTCATAGTTCTGGTAGCTGACTTCTATGGATCTCAGTCTTCAGCCTAATTCTTATGGTGTACTGGGGAAGAGTGGTTACATAAACTGAATTTGATGCTGCACAGGATGCATTCTGAATTATTGACATAAAGTATCTCATTTGGACTCAGTTCAGAGAAGTCGACTGTTGTTATGCCCTATTCCCCCTTAACTGGGACTAACTAACTTGCTGAATTCATATTTCAACACAGCGCACACACTGCTTTCCATTAAAAAAAAAAAACAAAAAACCAAAACAAAACAAAAAAAACCAAAAAAAACCCAAAAAAAACCAAAACAAACAAACCTACATGAACTTCCATAGCAGTGTCTAGGAGGTGAAAATGGTACTCTGAAGAAGGATCTGCTTCTAGAGGTTTTTGGTATGCCTTCTTATTAAGCATTTAAGGCAGGAAAAATCTTGCATGACACAGAATCTTAGAACAGGTCAACGATTTTTATTTCTTCTCAGAGATGAGTTTACACTGAAATTGTAACAAAATGTCAAAACTTGGGCCAGTCTCTGTGTTCGCAGCATAACTAGGGATAATCCTTGTGTCAAATCAGTCCAAGGCTTGCTGCAAGCAAGACCAACAGTAATCAGTAAAAACCAGAAGCTGTCCTAGCTTAAGGTGAATTCTATAATTTTGATGTTATCACCAAAGCAAACCCTAGAGTACTCAAATCTCAGTTACTGCCTATTTGACTTTAGACAAGAGATTTTTTTTTTTTTTATTGGATGGCAAGGTTGTGGCAATAAGAGGGGGCCTACAGAGGTGGCTTCTGCAGAAGCTTCTAGAAGCTTCCCTTGTGGCTGAAAAAGCCAATGCCAGCTGGCTCCAAGATGGATCTGCCACTGGCCAAGGCTGAGCCCATCAGCAATAGTGCCTCTAGGATAACAGATTTAAGAAGTGGCAAAAAACCCTTTGCAGTTGCAGCAGGAGAGAGGAGAAAGAATACGTGAGAAACAGCCCTACAGACATCAAGGCAGTGAGGCAGAAGGGAGAGGAGGTGCTCCAGGCACTGAAGCAAAAATCCTCCTGCAATCTTCCCCCAGAGGGTGCAGAGATCACATGTGCTGAGCTGACCACAGCCCCAACAGAAAATATTGTACTTTGGCAGCCCAAGTTTTAAATTTTTAAGATTCTAAGTGTAATATACAAAAGTGAGACATGAAAAATCAATACAATTTGTGTCATAGGATTTTACAAATGTCAAGTCATCAGTTTTTAATGTGCATAAAAGGTAACATTTTAACCGTACATTGCCCTCTAGTACTGTGCTGTGTATTGATTTAAATTTTCTAAGAGGTCTAGATATTCCTTGGAGGCATCTGCTCCAAGTATTAATCCATCCTGACCTGACGTAGCTTAGAAGATCTGATGGGATCTTAGTATATGATATTATGTCTAAAGGCAGATTTTCTTTCCGTCTTTCTTAAAATATTAGAATTAAATTTTAAAAAAAAGGTGTGTTTTTGCCATATAAAGAAAAATATTGATAGATTAAAGAAAATAGAAAATAAAAATTAAGTTCAAAGAAAGAAAAATCATAATAAATAAGAGTATTTTAAAAATAAAACAAATACAAGAATCCAATTTGAAATGAAGTGAATTATCTAGACTTCTGAAGACAGTGACCAGAAACAATGGGGTAGTAAAAGGTTTCCTTATAAAATAGTCTCCTAAATGACTGGAAGACACAGTCAGTGTATCTTCTCTAAACCTATATGTAAATTCAGCTGTATTAGAGACATGTCAATAAATTAAACTAAAATTTTGATTTATACATTTGAGAATTTATGGAAGTTGTCAAAGTAATTTATTACAGACAAGTAATTTGTTCATTTAGTATGTACTGCTATATAAGAATAATTAGGTCCTCTAATCGCTTAGATATTTGGAAGTGCCACTAAGCATTCTCCTTAGCTTAGGTACTCGAAGATTTCTATATACTTCCTGGTGTTGTGCACGTGTATTTTAGGACATTTTTATTAGTTTCTTCTACCAAATTACTTGAACTGCAGCTAGACTGACTCTTTGAAATTGTCTCATTTCTGATGGAGCATTCAGGTATTGGAAAAACTTTCAAAAATTAAGAAACATCTACGAATAGAATAGAATAGAATAGAATAGAATAGAATAGAATAGAATAGAATAGAATAGAATAGAATAGAATAGAATAGAATAGAATAATGTCCTTTAAGTTTCACTTAAGACAGGAGATCTTAGTGGCTTTTTTCAGAAACTACGATACAAAGTCTCTACTGGCAAGTCTCATCTGCAAAACTCAAGCATAAAGGATAAGGCTGAGACAACAGAGACAGCTGTGATCTTATTCTGAAGAAAACCATTTTATTTCATTAAATGTTTGGTGTTGGGGGATGTATTATATAGGGTGTTCAAAATCACATATTTTAGCTGTAGAAATCCTTGCAATAAATGGATTTCATCAGACCAAGCAAATTTGATAGCCGATTTTTCTTCTTTTTCCCTCTACTTTATAATCCAGCAAAGTAGGAACATCTTGAGGCATTCTCTTCATTCATTTATTGTTAAAAAATTCTTCTATAACTGAAAGTTCAATTAGATAAGTGAAGCTCAGAGTAGGGCATCCACTCTGCTCTTGACAAAGTACACATCATATCTTCTCCAGAGAGAAAATTTTTGATTCTTAGCCTTATCTTTTAGAGTATATATGATGTAGGAGCTTGGATTTCCTAGAATTACAGTGAAGAAGCAGATGAAATCTTGACACATCTGGCTGTAAAATGTTCTGCCATTTTAGCTGGTTGGCAACTGCAGGATGCATGACAATGTGCAACAGATGTTAGAGTATTAGTCACCATGTTTTACTTTCTGTGCTGAAGTATTTAGGAGTTATTCGAAAGATAAGCCTTGACAGCTCATTTAAGTTGTTTTCATTGTGCTGAAGATAGAGAAATAATGGGGCCAAGCTGCTCCAAAGAAAAGAATGAATTGTCAGAGTTTGTGAGATGTCTGCTGCTGGGAAGAAAAAAAAAAAAAAACCCAAAGAAAAAAAGCCTAGCAGCTCCTTATAGGTCATTATTTAAAGGCTGCTCAGATAATAATCAGGGCTAAAATGGTTAAGACTGTGTCCATGGAGAATGNTATTACAACTGCTGACTAGCAGCTAGTGACTCCTGAATTAAGAGAAATTTTCTTGATGAAGATTAAAATTGAAGTCTCAAGCCTACAAAGAAGTGTCTTGTTGAAAATGTCAAGTCTAGAAGACTTTTAGGATTCAGGAAATTAGTTATTTCTCCTGGGATTTGAAACCACATTTTGGATTCTTGCTAGAGATAGGAAATAACTCTTTCCACTAAGCCAAATTCTCAAATCCTTATATTAGAAAAAATTACTATCAAATTCTTATTGAAATTATTCATTTCCCTGTTTTGATTAGTATTATTATTCTTCTACTGTGTTTATATTACATATTTTAACAATATTCTTTTCTGTAGAGGTGCAAATAAAGCCTTGTGGGACTTCCAAAACCACTAAGACCTGTTCAACATATGGTATGATATCAAAGACAAGTTACAAGTCTTTGAAAATTGCCTCTATGACCTATCAACCCAATAAAAAAGACCACTGGCTTCTTTCAAAAGCAATTTATACTCAAGAACATTCTTCTATGAGCATTAGCCTAGCTCAACAGAGAGTCACTGTTGAATCATTCTGAATACCTTCTGAATTCTCATTTCCCAGGAGAATAGTTTTAGAATATGAAATTCAACTTTGCCTCTTTCCTCCTCTATTTTTTTTTTCCTTTTCCTTTTTAGATTTTGTTTTCCCCTATGAATGGATGGGCACTTTCTAAAAACAACATTCAGGCCAGACGCCCTGAAATACAGGCAGGGCCATAACATACAGGCACCAGGGCCTGAGCAATTGTGTGATGACAGGGGAAAGTTGTGCATCTTCCCAAAAAAAGAAACACTGATCCTATGGAGACTGCTGGCTGTTAAAGATGCAGTCATTATTTCCCTGCCCATGGGTTGAATAATGGATTGTACTTTACTGACAAGTGGGTTTTCAGCCTTCCAGACACCTCAAATCATGTTTATTTATACTCTAAATTGAAAAGTGAAGGTTTACCTGTAAAATAAGCATTTGTATGAGTTGTTCTGTATCTCTAAACTTTAATTTGCTTTCAAATCCATTTTAATGAATGGTTAAATAATTGAAGAAAAAAGAAATCCGTCTCTATAACTCAGACCCCAGATTTAGGACTGCTTGTTACAAGAGACACAGTTTGATGTTAGGCACCTGTATTGTTGTTTCTCTCATACTGTCCTATGCTTCTAATTGGCTTTATTTTAAAGTAACTTTTGATAGCACCAGATCATGTAAAACAAACTGGATTTTAACATATGATACAGAATTTTTGGGTGAAGTTCAAGAACTTTTAAAGCTTGCATCTTATCAATACTTTAATAATACATGTTTTTGCTGGCATTTTATTTAATGTTGATTCACTAGTAATATGACTGAAAATTTCAGCTGACTTTTAAGGAAGAAAACCCCAACACTGGGCAATATTTTGACTAAACATAATTTTAATTTCTATCTTTCATATCTTGTCAGACTGTCTTATTTTTCTTACCTGTTCCAACCTTAGTTTCTACATTTGTTGAGCAGAATAATGTATACTGTCTAAAGACACAGTACCAGAAATCTGGAATTTACTGGAGACAGGTAACTGCAGAAGAAAAGGCAACTGCAAATCTGCAGTTATTGCTGCCCCTCCTGACAACAGGAATTCTAGAACATATTGCATAAAAGTGCCATACCTATTCAAATACTGATTCTGAAATTAAATTAAAAATTGAAGCTAGGACTCATAATCTACAGAGATTTTCTGGAAATTTTACACCAAAAAAGTCATTGGTCTGACTCACCCTGAAATCATATGTGGGATCTGCAGGAATAATCAGTTTGGTCACAGAAATATTTGATTCACAGCTTCCAAGATAAAGGCAAAAATATGTCAAGCTATCTATAATCTTGATATTTTTAAGATGTAAAAACTGTTTTTAAGATGTGAAAATACATTAAATGTAGTGCAGTCAATCAGAATTACGAGTCAGACATCATACATATTGAGAAAATAAACTTGTAAGAATTAAGAATTTGTGTTTTACTAAGTAAATCCATTTTAATCAAATGAAAATACACACGATTTCATTTAAAAAATAATCCTGTAGTGTATTACTCTTCATATCTTTTTATAAAGATATTAATATTGATCATATTGATTTTTATATAGATTTTCTTAACTGAAAATGTTTCAAATTAATGTAAAAACCCCAAACCCCAAATAAAACAAAGTACACTTTTTTAAAACCAGCATTTTTGTTCTTCAGGGGAGTTAATATCCTTCTTAATGCTTTTTAAAATTATTATCTTTGGACAAAACTATCCTTTAAAATTTCACACAGGAGAAAATAAACATAGAAAAATTACCTAATCCTACAGACAGCATTAAGTGGCCAGAACACATATTTTCATGAGGCATTTTGGTTTTTAAGATGTCTTCTTTTCTTTTGGCTCATTGTACCTGATGCCACTGAAGTCTTAACTTGATCATTCTATAATACAGTAATTCTAAAGAGTGAAATTTTAGATTCCAGAGGTAAAATTTATTTGGACTGTACCTAAACATCTTCTGTACTAAAAACTACAGAAATGAACCTTCAATATATATGTTGTGCTTTTACTGTTAATATTTGATAAAATAAGCTGTACTGGGGGTATAAATTAACTAGGCAGACTGAAATGAAATTCTGTTTCATTTAATTTTTTTTTTGTTTGTTTGTTTTTTTTTTTGTTTTGTTTTTTGTTTTTTGTTTTTTTTTTAGTGCCAGTGTGGAACATTTACATCCATACATATCACTGAAGACTATGCTACAATCATTGGAGAGAAATAAACACTGTCAGTGTGATTTATCAAAGTTAATCTAGATACCTGCTTCAGGAAAATATATATTTTACCATCCCAGTGCCTATTTCTATGCAGTAACTATGGAGAGATCCAAAGGTAACCAGCTCTGATATCAATATGTGCAAGGTGTTTTGTGAACTTTATCAAATGAATCATAACTCAGGAGTCAGCTTGACCAAATTTAACTGTTACATATCCAGGCAAAAAGTTTCTAGCTGTCCATCTGTTTTGATGAAAATCAGAAATCATAATTATTTTTTAATAATTTATAATACCAGCTTGGTTTCTGCATTTGGTTTAATTTGATTTCCATTATGCTACTTTCAGTTTGATTTTTATGAGTACGAGTGGGGGAAAAGAAAGATATGTGCATATCTTCTTCTCTTATGGAATACAAGAGTGAATTAAGAGCTTAGGTAAGTCTTTATCTGTAATAATTACTGTGTTTAATTGCCACTTCAACTTTTGCAAGAATAATTTTACTGAAGCATGTTAAGTATCAACTCAAAATTTTAAAACATCCTCAGGAAATGCAATAGAAATTGTCAAACACGATTCTTAGCAAAAGATAAAGACAGTCACCTAGTCGCTTTCATCCATCAAATTCATGAACAGATGTCTCAAACAGTTATGCTTAACTAGCAAAAGCAAATATAGTCATGTTATTCATTACATGATTCTGAATACAACTAATTTTCCCTGTCATACTGTATATTGCTATACCCCCCCCCCCTTTTTTTTTTTTTTTTTTTTTTTACCTCCTTTTATCTCTT
>VWZN01006327.1:113452-127914 GCA_013396955.1 Regulus satrapa | reverse complement strand
TTGTTTTTTTTTTTTTTTCTTTCTTTTAATATGTATTTCCATTTTTTCTTCATAAAACCAATACACTTTTCCTGATGAGGATTTTAGCTCTCACAAATGTAATAATTCTAAAGAGTTAATCTCCTTTCCTGTGTTTTCCCCTTTTAAAGTCATTCATCTGTAAAAGCTGTAGAGATTTTTCACCTATGTAAAATTTTAATTTCAGTGAAAGAACGAGCAAAAATAGAAAGTTTTTGAACATGATTGAAGACATACTTGAAAGTATTATTAGAGGAGTTCCAGAAGTTAAATGAAACCAAAATGAGAGCTAATACTTGACAAGTAGAGATGCTGTACATTCTCAAAATAATTAGATGTTCAGAAAAAGAGATAAATCAATCAGACTGTCTGGTTAGATAAAATGCAAGGGAGTTATAAACTATTCAGAGCAATTGTGCTATGGAAAGTTATGAATTTCAGTGTTTAAAAAAAAACCAAAACAACAACATTTTCTATGATACAGTTGAGCATGACTGAAAAAAACCCCAAAAAACCAACAAAACAAAACAAACTTTAAAAATCCTGAAAATATATTTGCAGAGCTTAGATGAGAAAAGATTTTAAAAAAAATTTAAAAGATTTAAAAGTGGGACCCTACTTTTATAGAAATGATAGAAACCTATCCTTTACTAAGGTTGCGTAGAGGTAAAGCACAGTGGCCTTTCTTCACTCCTTTCAGGTTTGTAAATTGTGTGTCCATTCCCATCCTTCAAGCATTGTTGAAAAATTAAGAGTTCAGAGAGCAAGCTACTGTTCCATATGTTCAGAAAAATATAAAGGAAGAATGTTTCATTTTGCATGTTTTGGATGAATAGTCTCTGAAATTAAATTTTAAAAGCTTTCTAGAATAAACTCAGCTGAGTCAGACACATGCTATTTAATACAGGGTTTATATATTTTCATACCTATATATTTCTAACATTTGGAGTGTTAGCTAATTTGCTCCCCACAGAACGTGTAGGTTCTGGTGATAGGTACAAAAAAACCCCTTTGGTCCAGTTAGGAGACTGTTGGCTAATTGAAAACAGTTGAGTATTAGTTTTCTATATCCTACTGGGTTGCCAATAAACATACCAACGCCAGTGTTGTTGTGCCTTCAGTCTTAGATTCCAGGTGGCCATAAGTACTTGTTCAGCTACTCTAAGTTGTATGAAATGAGCAATTCTCTTTGTGCAGAAACACAACCATATCAATGTTTAGACTATCATTGCCTTATTTTCACCAATACATATTTTACAGTAGGAGTCACTTCTTTTCATAATTGATGCTGTCCTTCAATATTTCCTTATGTTCTTTATGTTGTATTCCACAAGGGATAAAGTTGAACAGGGCAGTCAGGATCAAAAAAATACACATGAAACACTGATAATAAATTATCTCCATGAGCACTGTAGAATATATCCATTTTCTTAAAAAGGGATATTAAATTGATATTTAATGTCACTCAAATCCCAAACAATGCAACTTTGTATGTGAAAACAAAACAAAACAAAACAAAACAAAACAAAAAAAACCCTCAAATAATTCACAGAATAGAAAAATTAACTTCATGAGAAATGCACCAGGTTATCACTGCAGAAAACTCGGTCTGCATCTGTGGTCAAAAATTATCAAGACATTGCACTGCATATGAAAAGAAACAATAAATAAGACAGAGAACACTGTAATACACTGATACAACTCAGAGCTGTGTTTCATTTAGTATATGCAGTCTTGTACCAGTCTTCTCAGCTCCAAAAGAAATGCATTGAGAGACCAGTTAGAAAAGGGTGAGAATAGCAAATTGACTCATATAGACCCCCATTGACTCATATAGAGATAAACCACAAATCATGCAGCAAAAAACCCAGCTGAGCACTCTACCTGGTTGAGGACATCATCGTCTTTCAAAATGACACTGTTCTTCACAGCTAGACAGCGGCACATATCTTCAACATGCTGCTAGAAAAAAAATAATTTCTGAATTCATCTCCACCCAGAGAACTTTGATGCTGTAACAGCTACCTCCATGTCCACTCATGCCTGTTGTGTTACCCCATCTCTTAGCACAACTACAGTGTTACTCCCAAGGATGGCCTGGAAAGGCCAGAAATAGCTCTGGAAAACAGCTCACAATAAGAGCTGCAGCCCATATGAAATGACCTACTGGCCATGTCTTAGAATCCTTTTAGACTTTCTTAGAATTGTCAAGGTTGGGAAAGGCCTCTAAAGTCATTGAGCCCAATCATTAACCCAGCACTTCCATGCTCACCACTAAACCACGTCCCTCCGTGCCACATCCACGTGCTTTTCACACTTCCAGGGATGGTGACTCTGCCACTTTCCTCAGCAGTCTGTTTCCATTGCTGACCACCCTTTCCATAAAGAAAGTTTTCCTAATATTTAACCTAAACCTCATCTGGTACAATTTGATGCCATTTCCTCCTGTCCTGTCACTTGTTACTCAGAAGTCTGCCACTAACCTTTCTTCAATCTCCTTTCATGTCTCTTTGCACATGCTCCTGCACCTCTCTTTCTTGTAATGAAAGTCAAAAAACTGAGCACAGAATTTGAGGTAGAGCCCCACCACTGTCAATTAGTGGTAAAACCACTTCTTTTTAAAGAAGATGAACATGGCAGGGTGTGGAACTACTCTAGGCATCAGCTGAAAATCAGAGAAAGAAAGGCAGCACATTCATGGGATATATGATTCTATTCCTGACTGAGAGTTCTACATCTCAAAGAGGACTTTACTTTATTGGGATAGGTACCAGAGATTTATCCTCCGTGACACCAAGCAGGTGTCTATCACAGTGCTGGTGTCATGCTCAGGCATCTGCCTTGACTGAGATGAAAGACACCATACATTGTCCTTCGCATTACTTTTTATTGATTTTCCAAAATCTGTACAGCTTTCTTGCATGCTCCTCTTCCTAAGAACTGATTTTTTTTTTTTTTAGCAAAGTTTACCCATAGTTCATATTTCTGCTAAATCCTTTCTAAAAATAGAAGTTGCTATCTACTGTGATGTACAGATATCTCAGCAGAGGTGAACTGAGTACACAGATCAAAAATGTGGGGTTATGGAAGGATCTTGTCTAGCGATGATGGTTCCTGGCACAACAACTTGCAAGCATTCTCAAACATAAGATAGAACAAGGGTTGAAAATCCAGTTAGCACTAAGGACCATGTTGCCCAAGTTTCTCCTGCCTGACTGTTCTTCAGTCAGGTGGCTGAAGGCACACTTCTCCAAGGCCTGTCAGAACTGATGAGAGCAGAGTCTGCGACGGTCCTGAAGTAATTTCAGAACTCACAACTCTAATATGAATGGGTGATATCCGTCGTAATGAAGAATGGAATAAGGGCCACACTTAAGTTAATGACTTTAGCCATAATTTTGCCTTTTATGTTACTCTGGAATGCAGAGTGTGTCTAGTATCTAGTGCGGTGGGATTCACTGAGGTGTCTGGTTCGGTGAGATTCACTGGCATAGCAAAGAGTGTAGGTTGTGATGATTTCCAGAGAAGTCTTTCTAGAGAAGTCAGAGGCAGCAAAGGTTCACAAGGTAATGACAACTCATTTCTCACTGGTATGGACATAGATGATGGCAAAGGGTCCCTGCAAAAAATGACTGTGTGCCATGGATGTTCTGCACCTATCACAGACCATCCTGTGTTCTGCCTTCCATATCTTCCCACTTTTGGGACGCTGTCTCCAGGGTGCCAAATCTCCATTATAGAAAGTGGGTATTGTGTACAAGGTGATATCTGCACCCTGGTGATCTGGGCACATTTTGCATGTGGGCAAAACCTCTGCCATGCATGGGCCAAAGGACAGTATGTAAATCTTGTGAAATGCATTTTGTGAAATTATAGGGCCTGTTCCAGCTGGCTAGCAGTTCAGAAACGATCCTCTTCTTTAGGAGACTGTGAATATAATAGTAAGGACGGGTAAAGAACAAGCTTTCATATTCTTAGCACAGAATTGTCAGTGAAACATACATTGCATTGTTAATACTCATAGTCCAAGCAGAAACTGTTGCAGCAATGGGAGCAGCAAATTCTTGGAAGGAATAAGTAGAGTGTGAATAATTTTGAAGATGTTCTCCATAACAAATAATTTCTTGACAGTGATTCTTGGTTAAGTGAAGAAATGATCTGCTGACATAGTGACTGCAACTACTCCTGACTAATAAAGATTTTTTTTCAGTAATTTATGCACCTTAAGTTAAAGTACTACAAGGTGTTCCACTCAGAATCCTTACAGAGCACGTCAATGGTTCTGGTCACAAAAAAAGTCAGGCAAACCAACTTAATAAGCACATAATGGAAGTGCCTTGTTATTCAAGCAGCGTTGATATAAAAGCGTGTCTTCAGAAAGAAAAGAGGCAGCATGTGAAAGGGAGAATGTGAAGGAAATTATATAATAAATATATTTCCATCAGCAAGGAGGAAAAAAGATTAATTTATACAGAAGTAGTGGAAACACAGGATAGATATAAAATCCATAACAAAGTGCTAATAATTAGTTAGGTCTTCCTAAATAATGCTATTTACCTGATTTGTTTTTAATTTTTTAAAATCGGAAATTTTTTAACTGATCATGGGCTCCTGAAAAGTACATTGATAATACTTATTTAATAACTACTTTCCCTTTTTGAAATTTTATATTGTCAAAACATATTTATTCACACAAGACACAGGATGTAGCTTCTGTTCCTGGAATGGAAAGTCCTTCCAACTAATGTTTCTCTGTATTTTCCATTTTACTGTAAATTTCCTGTGAATGTTTTTGCTGGAAAATAACTGAATGGATGCATGAACTCATATAGAAAAAATAATTAATAATTTGCTTTGTTTTGCAATATACATTTACTCAGCTCTAGTGGTCTAGTGGTTGCTAGTTATCACCAGTAAAAATGGGGTGGTGGTAATAGGGGGGAATATAAGTCAATAGGGTCCAGTGCAGTGAATTAATTAGGCTAGTTACTGGAATGGTAAACCAAAGTATTACTTCTATAAAACAAACAAATAGCTTCTAAAAACAAAATCAAAAACCAAAACCAAAAGTATTACAGAATCCAGAGAATCCAAAATCTTATTCCAAATCTTTAAATCTTTCAGGAAATTAAAAAGAAAAAAAACACAGAGAATTTAGTTTTCCATCTCATGTCCTTATAAATTCTCCCACTTGAGTACCCTTTCACTTATTCTGCATTAATTGTGTATTCTCAAATCTTCATTTAAAACAAACATAGTCTGTTTATTGCATGTTACTATGTTTGAAAATTCAGGGCTGTTCATGCGTATTTATTGAATGATATTTGAAAAAAAATCATGCTTCTGTTTCCCAGAAGGAAACTCTTTCTCTCAAGGTAAGTTTGAAACTACAATTCCTCAGCAACAAAGCTTTCTGAAAAATGACCATCAGTACTTTAAGCCTTGAGTCTGATACTTAGAGGATATAAATCTGCAGATAAAATTACAATGGATTTATGGCAATGGTGATTGCCTGGAGGTGCAGGTAATTGTAATATGATGGGGATGTCAGCATGTATTTTTGATTAATCTTTCAAAACACATACATTTTCTAGAAGAAAAACAGAGTGTCAGGAATACAGTTAGTTTATTTAAAGGAATGCAAAGCAGCTGGAAAAAACACGCTGTATACAGGCAGAGAAATAAGCTTTTTGTAAACTAATGCAGATAGCTTTAATTAATATCAAAGCTGATACACTGCCCACCTTGCCAGCTTAGATTTAAGGGAAAGCTTGGAGAAATATTTATCTGAACAGATGTCTCACTAAGATAGTTGTACAAAAATACATCCAAGAATTATGCAGTCCTTTCAAAATTAATGTTGCTGAGTTTGTTTCATAATTAAGAACATAATTGAAAATATAAATGTTTGAAATATTCATAAGGCCCAAACTGTCTCTGTATTATTCACCCTGAATAACTTTTCCATGTTTAGCATGAGAACAGAGATACTATTTGGAAAATTCCTGTAGCTTGACTGGGACAGAAAAACCCTAGTGAATAGAGGACCCAAGTTTATATCAACATAATTATGTTCCTCTTTTAATTAAAAAAAAAAAGAAAGTATATTTATATGTTAAAACTGTACTTTAAATATGCTTGTAACATTAGAACAATGCCAGAACCATTTTTGTTACATGCAGAATGCTTCTGCTTCTCCTAGGTGCACAAGCATCAATGAATTTACGAGCTGAAGAACTACTAAATTAGGTACAACTGAGGATACTAAAATCCATATGAGACTATCTACTGTGAATTCTATGGTGGTTTTATATTTCCTTGTTTTTCCTGCTGCCTAAAATTAAGTATGTTTGGACAATATATGAATAGCATCTGTGGAAATATTTTTCAAGGTGAAACGTGTTCATCAAAGCCTCAAAGCAAAAGATGGACAAATCTTAATCTTCTGCTGTGAAGGTTTCCTAGAACACTTACACATATGGAAAGGAGGGATATTCCTAAATTCACCCTAGATTTGTGACTCTTGCTTTCAAATGGTTCAGATATTTTGTAATTCATGGTATGTGGTGGCACAAGTTGTGTTATTTGATTATAATCAAGAGCAGATTACTTTTCCGGTCTCTTCCTGAGAATAGATGTCTGTATATGCTTATGGTAAGTATGTATTTCTTCATTCTTCACAATGAAAAATTATTAACAGACACAGTTAATATCTTAAAAATAACCTTTCCTAAGGTTCTCATTTGGATTACTCGTTGAGGTAAAGAGGGTTTGGCATGTACAGTTCTGTTCATAACCTGGGAGCAGCATTCTCAAATGCATCTGTGAAACTCAAAACTTTAATTTTCATATAGAAATAATTTTGGCACTAGAAAGCTAAACTTACATGCTCTGAAGCACTCTGAAAGAGCCTTTCTCTTTTTTTCTTGGCAAGAAGAAGAATCTTCTTTGCAATACAGCTAGTGCTAAAAATAGTTCCAGTTTCCCCCAAAAATCACCAGTTTATAGGGTTTTACTATTCTAGTACCTCAACAGGGAAAAAGTTGCCAAGGAAATATGTCAAAGCCTTTGAAAAGATGTAAAGTACATAGAATGGTTTGTGCCTCTGTAGAAGGTAATAAAAAACCCATCATGGTAACTTTTATCATGGTAACTTTTTGAAATGCCTAATATTAAAAATATGCTAATATTTATTAATCCATAATTCCATCATCTGATGGGTAGATAAATTATGATTAAGAATTCAAATTTCTGATTAAAGGAATTTCTGAAGAATTTTTGAAATTTTCAAGTCCTAACTTCACATTTCTGGATGGAATTTCTTCATATGACATAGAGTTCTCCATATCACTGTGTCTATAAAGCAAAATGTGTCTTCCACTTTTCTTGCCCATGCCTTGTGTCACTTCTTAAACCTTGCTATGTCAGCTTTACTTTTAGAATACCTTAAAATAAGAGTATATTCACTCTAAGGGTAAAATTAAAACTACCAGGTCAAAGAACTGTTTAATTTCATCTGGCCTGATCCCTTTTATTAGCAACACAAATTTCACTGTCCTGAACCCCCAAATTTGTCTTTTTATTCAAGCCAGACACTGCAGAAAGTGCAGACTAAAAAGAAAGAGGACAATTTTTCCAGTTATTGATAAATAAGGCAACCAGAAGCATATATTTTGACTAAAAAAAAAAAAAAAAGAAAAACCAAAAAAAAAAAAAACCAAACCAAAACAAAAAACAAAAACAAAACCAAAAAAAACCCTAAAAATATAAACCCCCAACAAAACTTGGAGAAACTGAAATAGTAGTTTTTGTTTTCAAAAGGATTTCTCCAGGTGCCAGTAATGTCAATATGGATTGCAATGTCCCCACTGGTTATCCCTTGACAGTGAATTTACTGCTATAACGCTCTCACCCTCCCTGATCCTATGTGACTATCAACCACTTACTACACCTTCTCATTATTTTAATTTATGTGCCCTGCACATCAGAGACTCTGAAGAACAGCCTTAACCCTCACTTTAGGACCAAACTGAACTAGCTCTCTCCTGGGACTCAGTGAAGAGAGGAGAGACAGACGTTCTTCAGGGTGATGCAGAAAAGCGATCTAATTCAAACTGTTCCCTGCAAATGAGCTTCTCTCTCTACACTGACTGAAGGAAGGACTTCAGAGATTAGCCATCTTATTTTAATGAATTCCCTCACTTTCACTGGTAATTTAGGTATATAAAATGGTGACTCCCCCTTCTTTTTTGTTTGCTAAAAGATATCTGGTCTGCAATTCAGGATTGCAAGGAGTTGTTGCCTTTAAGAAATTATAAGAAATGTTTTTTAAAAATTAATTACAGTGAAACTGCAGTATCCTTTAAGAGAAATTCTGGAAAGAAGCTGAAGATCCCTGCCCTTGTGAAATGTTTTCTCTTATTGTTTCATGAAGCCTGTATGCAGCAGGGCTAACCTTTTATGAAATGATGGTCTGTGAATTCTGAGAACCTGCAGTCACCTCAGCAACACACAGTGCGCTTCCACTGACCCTGAGCCAGCCCTGTTTGTGACTTAAATCAAATTATAACCATAATGGTGGTACTCAGAGGTAGAATGTCTCTGCCTATCCCTAGCAGGAGTCAGAACATGCCAGGTAACAGGCTGGGAACAGTATTTGCTCTGGTGCCATGGGAAAAGTGAGTGTCACACAGCCACAGCCAACCATCAGGGGCTGCCTCCAGAAATAAAAACGAAGAGAACAAGATAAAAGGAAAGAGAAGAAAAAGGAACTTCAACAGAACGTAAGAGTTAAATCTAAGACCCAGTGAAACTAATTAGGAGACTAAAGCACCCAGTATAATTACATTTATTTTCTCTGTCTTCCCCCCACAAGATGAAAGCATGCAAATAAAGTACCTCCTTTCCAGAAACCTAATGCAGTGAAAATGTAATATATTGCCAAATATCAAGTAACATATTTTACTGGAAAATTAGAAAAGCAATACTGTTTGTTTACTCTAAGACTGAGAATGATCTGAATGAGATCCCTTTTGTAGAAAATCTTTGTGTATTCATAGACTGTATGTCATTCAGAAACTGAGAGCAATTTATTTGAAACAATAACAAATATTCAGTCCTTAGGAGCTAGATGAGACAAGAAATAACATTATATACTGACCTGTATATTAACTCATCAAGACTAAATTAATTTTTAAAATTATTTAAAACAGCAGTTTTCAGGCATTATCTAATTCCTCTAGCTTCCCCTGCTTATAAATAGAGATGCTGAGGAAAAGAGAATGTCCAGAATCATACCCATCTAAAGAGTGGAAATAGACAAAAATATCAGGAGTTCTTTTCTTTCAGTCTGTGCTCAGTTCTCTGAATCTCTTGCAGGCATATGGAACAGACGCCAAAGTTTAGAAAATTGCTGGTGATGTTGCAGACAAAAGGAGACATTTGTCTACCGGTCAGACACATTAAATTGATTGTGGGATGACTCCAAGAAGACCATAAGAGCTTGAGTCATCCTACAACTTGAATCACATGCCTTCTTCACAGGAATAACCCTGGAAGGCAGAGTGAAAAAAACACCCTATCTCTCTCTTCCTGGCAGATGGCATTGCAGCCAGTTGGCAGTAGGCAAGATATTACATTTTGATGGAAAAGGATACAACCTGGCTCCAAAAACAATAACTGTCAATGTATGGTTCATTCATGTCTACTTTACTAGTAGCCAAAACTAGAAACAAAGGATATTAAAGTGTCAAATATGTATTTTGACACTCATCTGCAGTTTTTTCTTTGGGAAGATTCTTTTACAGGACATCAAGGCAGAGTCAGAAATATTGCTACTTAATTTTAAATGATTGTTCGTCTTTTAAATATTACAAGCTGGGTGCAATAATATCATGTTCAAACCCCAGACAGCATATCAGCCACATGCAGCTCACTCCTCTCCTGTGGGATGATGGAGACAATTAGGAGGGTAGAAGTGCAAAGACTCATGGGCTGAAATAAAGACAACTTAGTAGGTAAAGCAAAAGCCACACAGACAAGCAAAGCAAAGCAAGGAATTCAATCACCACTTCTCATGGGCAGGCAGGTGTTCAGCCATCCCCAGGAAAGCCAGGCCCCGTCACACACAATAGTGACTTGGGAAGACAAACACCATCACTGAACATTCCTTCTTCCCCCAGCTTTATATGCTGGGCAAGACACCGTATATTCTGGGAAATCCCTGTGGTCAGTTGGAGTCAGCTCTCCTCATTGTGATCCCCCAAGCTACTTGTGTAGCCCCAGCCTCCTTGTTGATGTAGTGGGGTGAGAGGCCTTGATGATATGCCAGCACTTTGCAGGAATAAAAAAATCATCCTTGTGTTACCACTACTGTGTCCAGCACAAATCCAAAACATATCTCTGTGCCAGCTATTTTGAAGAAAATTATTCTTAACCAAAACCAGCTTAGATAAGTAACAATATAAAGTTAATCAGGGACATTTCTTTCATATGTAGTGCAAAGAGAAGGCAGAAGATGGCTTAACATACAAGAGTGCCTGTCTCAGAAACCTATTTAAGGATGGAATATGCTTTGCTCTGCAGGTAACTGTACTTTCTTATTAATAACATGCTGAAAGGATGACTGGATGCTTAAGTATACATAGCTAAATCTAAATGAGGTGAAAAAAACTGAAAATGTTTATATTTTTAGGATATATATATATATATGTTTTACAGTGATAATTATTCAATCTCTATTCAAGCTCTATATCAAACCTATGGATAGCTATGTATATAGTGTATATAGAGATATTTATTCTGGTCAAATAAGAAACCCCCATACATAGGAATGTCTCCTGTATGCTTACACTGTCATGCATTCAAAATTTATACTGCAGCTGTGAGTGCTGGAAACATAAAGGTATTACAAAACTTTCATATGGTCAACCTGAAAGGGGTTTTCTAGGATGGCATATTTCCAAGGAATGTGGAATAAAATGCATGGTGAAAAGTAAGGAGAAGTTTACTTGCTGGCAGGCATTATTTCTAAATAAGTTCTTTCTCTTTTTCACATCCTTCCTACCACAGACATGGATGAACATGGGGCTACAGATTCAATTAGTCTGAATTCTGGGATAGAAACATCCTGTCAGTACATCAGAAAATAAAACCTACCTAATGCAAGAGCTATAATTCAGGCTGATACAAAACATTCTACAGCAACATGCTTTAAGAGGAAACCAGATTGTAAATGAACAGTGAGGTTATCTCTAAAAGTACTTTTAGTTTTCTTCCATGAGAGTAAGAGAGAGCAAAGAAAAACTGTCTGACTGATTAACAAAAGCCTGAGACTTTCTACACAGTGCACAGATATTTTTATTTAATGAAAAGATTATGAAAGAGTATTTCTAAGAAAAATCAAATATTATTTCTTTCCTATGAGTTGAATTTTGGCAGAAGGAAGGACCAGGATAACTGTAAGGTAAGCAAGGATAAAAGACAAAAAAAGATGTCTTTGATGTCTGTAAAAGCGTAATCACATCGTAAGGGTATAGCATTTATTAGAAGATAGCAAATGTATGCAATTATTGAGAGAAAGAAACAAGGAGAAAAAAAATCACAAGCCATAATCTACCTTTTGGTGGTGCTTTCATTCCTTTTCCTTCCATCCCCATAAGGGGGAAGTCTTTATTCTTCTGTCTGTTTCCTTTCTACATGCTTGGCTTCAGCATGCTTTGGATCAGACCTTTATCTAAAAGGCATAGGCTAATTTGTGAGACATTTATATTATCTTCTTTCTGCTGCAGTCATGTGCAAAAGTTATAATTCACGTTTTTGATGGCTTCAGTTAATGAAGAATAGCTTTAGCTCATTTCAGATCATGTCCAAATATACCCACTGTAATATTATGGCTGAGCTCTCATTATAAAGATGCCATGATAAAGATGACCTACATTTTTTTGTAGAGACATTAGCAGTCTCCCTATGCTATCCATTCATTGTTCCATGGCTCAAAATGTCAACAAACAAAAATATTTTCTCATTCTCTAAGAAAAATCTCATAGGATACCAAGAAAACATCTTCAAGATAATTCAATCAATTACCTCAATATCTTCAAAGCTTGTATTGCACAGCCTTTGAAAATACTTTTGGACAAACTTATAACTTGCTGTGTGATAGTTAATTCTCTAATTTGGTAAGGAAAGCTTAAAAAAAAAATCAAGCCAAAGAGAAAAAATTGAAGGTAATGTGTAAAGTGTGAACAAAGGAGAATGGAAGAATCTTAAAATCTGCATTAGTGCTGTTCGAGCAAGGGTTAGAAGCTTCTGATAATATTACCATAAATTTCCCATTGCTGTGGAGAAATCAGGCATAGATGTCTGAAGCTTTCTCACAAAAATTGAGCTTTCTGAAAAAATATTGAATAGGAAAATAAAACATTAGGAATGTGATGAGGAAAAAAAAAATAATCTTTGGTGTTCTTAACTTCTATGTATCTTACAACCATATTATTCTTATCAAATGGATTGAGATTGTTCAATCTCGGATCCACTTCCCAGGTAATGGGCAATATAGTACCCAAAATTTGTTGTACAATGTTGAACTAAACCAAAAATGAAACAACTCTGAAGATGTCAAACCACATAAATTACATGATTTTGCTTGGAAAGGATGTACAGATATTCTTATCAAAGATAAATAGTTTAAACTGTTAAAAACTCACTAAGAGGTGCTAGTAAAGGGTCTGATTATGTTTGCTTGGTATTCAAAGTGGTGGATGAGCCTCCAGTGCAAAAGGTTTAACTGAGTATTTCTGTTAATAATTTTTGCAACACTTGCTTCTATAAGTAAAAACAATCGACCCAAAAAATAAAATGAAATCTAGTTTATTAAAAGTAACCTGCCTTTTACATAAAGAAATGATGCTTATCCACTGTAAAATAAGTTTTTTTCTTATATAAAGAGTATGCATTGCAAGGACAAACCTTTTAAAATTATCTGAAAGACCTGTATATTGCTCTTTTGATGTTACAATTATGTAATCAACAAAGTAGAGCAAAAGAATTATACAGGAAATTACTGTTTGCATTACTTTAGGCAAAAAATATAAGAACATTTACTTTGAATGAAATAGAATTAATAGAAAGCAAAGCATTCTATTCTGAAAAGTGTTTATTACCTATAACATGTTAAATTAATAAATATTTCTGCTTGTTAAGCTTAAGTATTTTCAAGAAAAAAACACATGGTGTGTAGGTTAAGCAATAGCTCCAAGTATGTTGATCCTATTAGACTTTGTCTTTAGTGCTCAGTAAATCAGTTGTCTTACATATTATGAGTCAAAGAATTAGAGAGCATCAGCTCTGGTGGTATTGATTAAAGCACAGTGTGGCAGAGATGACATTGAACCACTATACTTTAAGGAGATCCATCTGTGAAACATCTGGTGACTCCACCAGCTAGGGAGACAGGATTCCACGAGTTCCTCACATTTGCCAAGCTTTGAAACACGAGTAATAAATATTACTAGTTAAAAAAAAAAAAAAAAAAAAAAAAAAAAAAAAAAAAAATTTAAAAGGAAAGATTTTTGTACCAAAAAANNAAAAAAAGAAGTAATTTCAAAGTGAAGCATTTTGTACCACTAGAGCAGTTTAGGAAGAATGATGAATATGGGGACATACTTCTGTAGCGATATTTTTAGGGACATTTTTTTCCCCTTTTCTTCCCATTCATATAATTCATTAAACCATTTCAAATAAAATGCTGTTATTTAGATCAGATTTATAGTAACAACATTTTGAAGGAACTTTGAGAGAATGCAGCTACAGTGTATGCTTCGGAATCTTCCCTTCTTCCCTTCATTTTCAGATATTATTTTATAGCCTTATTTTTTTTTTCCCTTGAGCTCCAAGACCTAACACTAAGGGGCACCAGAGAACTGAACTGCGTCTGTTCAGATCCATCAGGAAGCAGCTACTGCAACTAAGTTGCAAGTTATTCACCGTGCCAGGTGGAGAGAGAACAGGGCTTGGGGTGAAACACAAGAGGTGATACAACAGTTCTGCCTGACTTGTTCTCTGTTACAGAAAACTGTCACTGGAAAAGCAAGGACATGCTCATTTTGAAAATACCAAATGTCTTATTATGGTTTATTCCTAGGTGTTGAAAAAGAACTCTCACTCTATTTTTGCAGACAAAAGTTGGGAAACGTGTGAAAATATTACATGACATGANTATATATGTATATATATGTATAAAGCCTGTTTTCCAGGCGTGCACTCCAAAAGCAACTTTCTTCACCTCAGGTTTGTCTGTCAAACACAGAATAATTACAAAGTCATTGCCACATATCTTAGCAGAGCACATATTTTAAAATCTCAGACCTGATGTCAGGAAGCTGTTGTTTATCCTAGTTGGTTTGATTTGGGGTTTCTTTCTTTTTTTTTTTTTTTTTCCTTTT
>VWZN01006327.1:98954-113097 GCA_013396955.1 Regulus satrapa | reverse complement strand
CTGTTGTTTATCCTAGTTGGTTTGATTTGGGGTTTCTTTCTTTTTTTTTTTTTTTTTCCTTTCTTTCTTTCTTTCTGTTCTGTGTTTCTGCTCCAGTCCCTTTATTGTACCAACAAATACATAATCAAATTAGCAAAAAGTAATTAAATAAGTGATGTTGCTTTATAGAATAGTAAATTTGCCCTGAATGCTTTTTAAAAGCTTGGTCAAAGTCTTGTCCCAAACTAGAAGGCATTACAAAGAGGCAAAATCAGTACAAAACCCAGTATGTAAAATCATTTCAATCAAAGCTCCAAGACCAAAATTAATAATGTACCATAAGCAGTGTGAGCTCATTTACAGAAAATTCCAAAGACACGTTCTGATTTGAATACTGTAGACCTTTCCTTACAATATTTACATTTGTTTCTGTGTTTTTAAATACCCTATCAAAATAAAATCCACAGATAACTTCTGTTTGCTGTAGCATTTGACTCATGGATCTTGTAAGGCCAGATGAGGCCATTATGATAATGCACTTTGACCTCCTGCACAACACAGGGCATAGAACCTCGCTCCGCAATTCATACCTCAGGTCTGCGTCTTCTCTTTGACGTTTACATCCCCTTTTGAAAGACATCCAGCCTTGATTTATTGCTCAAAATTACAGAAATTCCAGCACATTCCTTGGGTGAAGATCACCCTTCTGTTAATGACAGCTGCAGTCAGATAAGGTACAAATTTTGCTCTCCTCTGATATGATTTAGTCTCAGCTCTTTTCCCACTGCACCCTTTGAAGCTGAATTCAAGAACCATCAGCAAGCTGTATTAGTTTACAGACCATGTTTTTTAAGAAAAAAGTCTTTCTTTAACCAAAAAATGGGGCAAAGCCACCTTTTGTGACATACTGTACACCTTTTTCCAGGGCAATTATAAATCCCTCAGGATAGAGAAAGCCTTTGGAACAAGGAGAAATATGGTTTCTAAACCTTCTGCCAGTCCAATGGAGAAATTAAAATACACATCTTGGTTATCTTATGGCCAGACATCATACCTGATGTCTTGAGTGGAACAGCAGGTCTTCATCTGTTAATGAACCTCTAGTTGGCACCTTCTCTTGTCCTACGTGCGGGATTCAAGTTTTTCTGTTGCTGTTACATTAAGGTGCAGAAGTGAGCCAGAAGAAAGGAGTGAGAGACACTTAGGAGTGTCCAAAGAGTATGTTCATTTGAGCAAGAGACCTTGATGGTTGGGGACAGAAGGTGTTTGGATCTCTGCCATGGGTCCAAGGGGAAATCATCATCCTAGGTGATTTCCTTAACCTAGGAGGGCTAAGTCTGGCCCCTCTGTCTTTCTCTCTAAGCAATTATATCAAAACAGGGAAGCACGGAGACAGGCAGTATTTACCCAACTAGTGGGCTGAACCAGGTTTTGCAGAATTTCTCTTGGGGACACAGCTCGAGGTTTATGATCATTTTGCTTTACAGCTCTCTGACTGAGACACAGGGAAGTGTGTTCAGGCATTTAACTGTGTGGCCAAAACTCACCAGGACGCAGAGCCTGTAGTGTCATTTGCCATTTGTGATTTGCTACAAGGACAGACACGGAGACAGACCTCTCCAGCCACCATCCTGAGTGGACATGGTGTTTCATGGCCACAAAGGGAAGGAGACTCTGAAGGAGAGAAGGCTGGACAGTAGTACTGAGCAGTTCCTTTGGTGAGATGAGTAGAAAGAGTGACATCGAGGAAGCCCTCTGGAGTGTCCATGTGGTCCCCAGTGCATCTCCCACCTCCTCCTCCTCAGGCAGGAGGAGGCAGAGTTGCTGCTGCTGCCAATGCGCCAGGATAGAGCGATCTCGGCGCGGGAGGAGATGACGCAAAAGGCAGAGCTCCCCCCAAAAAAGTGTTTCTCCAGGACGAAGATGGCGGCAACTTAGCCCAGGGGCCCAAGATGCCTGTGCCCATCGGGGGCCCCCAGCCAGGCAGTTCCGCCCCGTGCGCCCGGGGACACCGCACCCGGCGGCAGCAGCGGCGGCAGCCGCAGCCCATTGTCACCAGCAGCAGCGGCGGCCCCGGCAGCCTCCTCCTCCTCTTCCTCTTCCTCCTCCTCCTCTTCAGCATCCTCGGCAGCGCTCCGGGAGCCCTGCAGCAGCGTCTCTCCAGTTAGAGCGGAGCGGGGAGAGAAGAGACTGAGACAGCGGCGCAGGCATCTGCGCCGTGGCTCGGGGCTGAGGAAGAGGAGCAGCGGCGGCAGGGAGGAAGAGGAGGCGAGGAGCCCTCCCGTAGCCGTCCGTCGGCAGCGGGGGACGCGGCATGCGGTTGTCCGGGGGCAGTGGGCTTTTCTCAGGAGGGAGATGGGGAGCTGCGATCTGACCATGCCTGGGTGAGAGGGGGAAAGGACCAGTCGCGCAGCCCCGCCACCACCAACTATCACCACCACTACCACCACCACAACCACCACCACCACCACCATCTCCTCTCCCTCCTCCTCCTCTCTCTGCGTTATTGCTCTTATCTTCTCCACGGCACTCCGCGTTGGATGGACTGGGGCTGTTTCGTGTGGTGAGACCAAGGCAGAGCCACCGGCGAAAATCAACAATATATCGGAGGAAGAAAAAGAAGAAAGAAAAAGGAAAGAAAGAAAAAGAGAAAGAAAGAAAAAAAGAGGAAGAAAGAGAGAAGGGGGAGAGTGGAAGAGAGAGAGAGGGAGAGCAAGCAAGCGAGAGAAGGGAAGGCAGGCAAGAAAATCCCCCCAATCTTTTAAGTCAATGCATATTGTGGTGACACTGGCAAAGGAGCCCTCACGGTGGAGTCGGCCAGGGCTGTGCGTTCCCAAAATATGACCAGGGGTGCTTGGATGTGTAGTCGGCAGTATGATGACGGCTTAAAAATCTGGTTCGCACCCCGGGAGAACGAGAAACCCTTCACGGATTCAGAGAGGGCTCAGAAATGGCGACTGTCCCTGGCATCGCTCTTGTTTTTCACGGTCCTGCTCTCTGATCACTTGTGGTTCTGCGCCGAGGCCAAATTCACGGGGACCGGAGAGAAGGAGCAGCCGCCGCCCGAGAAGCCGGAGCCCGCGGAGCCGGAGCTGCTGGCGGNAAGGCTGCTTTCCTGGGGAACTCCACCGCCAGGCCCCTGGAGACGTGCCCCCCCCCGGGATCCTCGTCCGGGCAGTGCTTCAGCGTGGGCGACGCGGAGGCGGTGTGCCGGCGGCGAGGGGGGTCGGGGCGGCCGCGGGGCACGGGGCAGAGCGCGGCGCCCGGCTGGGACCTGGCGGATTTTTACCTTTCCTTTTGTAATTCCTACACACTTTGGGAGTTGTTCGCCGGGTTGTCCAATCCGGACACTTTGAACTGCAGTCTGGATGTGGTGCTGAAGGGGGAAGGCTCCTGCAGCCAGTGCGTCCAGGCTTACCAGCGCTACGACCAGCACGCTCAGGAGAAATACGAAGAGTTTGAGGTTATGCTCCAGAAATATTTACAGTCGGATGAGTACTCGGTGAAATCGTGTCCTGAGGATTGTAAGGTAGGAGCCCCTGCTGTGTTTCCTGTCCTTGGCTGTCGGGCTGGCGTGCCTCCCTCGGTTGTTGTGGCTGCCGTGGACCCTGTTGTGCCTGCTTCGGTCTCTGCCCCTGGCGCCGGCGGCCGCGGTTCTCCCGGCGCAGGCGATGCTGCGGAGGGTATCGGCCGGGATGCCCGCCTTAGCGCATTACTAAAGGAGAGGAAGAGAGAGAGGGGGAAGCTTGAGAAAACGCAAAAAGAAGTGATCCTCGGTCCTCTGGGAGCGTAGCGCTGGATTTCCCCCTCCTCATGAATATGCGATTGGCTCCGGCTCGGCTGCCGGCTTCCAGCGGGCTGGGATGCGACTTGGCGGCAGGCAGCGACAGGGTCTGCATGACAATGAGCGGGGCTCGGAGCGGCGACCGGGGTCGGGGCTGCCCGACGGCGCTGCCCTGGCCGCCGGCCCTCGGTGTGCGAGCGGCCGCGGTGCCCCGGGGCCGGGCGATTCGTCCCCCCGCGGGGCCAGGGGCGCGCACCGGAGGCTCCGGGTAGGTTCCGCCGGGCTCTTGGCCCCAGGGGTGGCGGTGCAGGACGGCAGCAGAGCGGTGCGGTGCCGGGTCTCCTCAGGAGCGGGAGTGGGACGGTGTTTTCAGGCGCTCTGCCAAAATCTGTGGAGCTGGGGAAAGCTGGAGGACAAGAGCGTCTGTTGATGGGCACCGCAGTGGCCCTTGGTTGGGAAGTGATGGTGATAGCGCTTTGATAAGCCGCGGCTGTTTCCTTTGGTGCCAATGGTTGACGGCTCAGAGAAATCCAGAAGTTTTTATTTTCCTTTGCTAGAAGGCAGGGGGTCTCATTCTGGCTCTTGTCGCTTTCTCTTTACTTTTGCACAAGATTAGTTGGCCTATCTCTCAAGACTGGGCAGAAGAAAAGAGTAGTCCTTGGTGCCTATAATAGCCAACTCCATGCTTTTCCCCCCTGTTTGAGTACTTGGTAGGAGATGAATATTTCTGCCCTGAACTAGATTATCTCAACTACTGTAGCACTAACCAGTCTGAACCAAATTCTGCTTTGGCAGTGTAACACAACAATGTAAGCAAATCACTGCTCTAAGTAGGAGGCCTGGCAGTATCTCTATGCTCTGTAATTCCATCAGGGCCTTCCAAAATAATTTCATGGTAACAACCCATGCCTAAAAAAATTCCATTCACCAATAACTTAGTATAATTCTCACATATATTTGCAACCAAAATGGATTCAGGGTCTCTCCAGAAGCTGAAATAACTTACTGTCTAACTGGATAAAGTAAGAAAGTTGCAGTATTTTTTTTCTTTTTCTTTCTAAACCTGAAAAAAGTAAGGTAGACTCCCCAGAAGTTTTGAGTCTAGTGGTTTTAGATTGCAAACTGTGTGTGTACACACTCATTTTATATATGCTATGTACTCAGTTACTGATAATCTAAGCATATTTTATTTCCAGAGTGAATTGGATAAGTAAGAAGAGGTATCAAATGTAAATAAATATATATCGCTGTAAGGAAGTCTTTGTCTTTTCAGTAGCTTTATAATTAGAAATTGGCCTACTATTCCATGCTGCCAAATGATCAGCATTTATGTGCTTAAAGTGATTTTTTTTTTAAAAATTGCAGTTTAATTTGACTGAACTTTACCACAAAGTGCTCAGTTGCTCTACAGAATATCAGTGTGTAAAAGGTGTTGAAAATGAACAGAACAACAATTTTATTCTTTTAATGATATTCCCTTCACGCACCCAATGGGGAGAAATAGTTTTTTAACGATAGAGAAAAAGTTGTTGACATTCACGCAAATGATTGTGTGAAACTTTAATGAACTAGAAAAACACCAGTGACCTACATTTCTGTGGTTCTGAGTGCCAGATGATATTGCTTTATGTTTTGAGAATTTGGCCAACCAATCTGTGTTAAAAATGAAAGATATTTCAGAAGGGGAAAAGGAAGAAAACCCAAACCATGGGTGCGACTTTGTCTGTTTTCCCTCTCTTCAGGGAATCTGGTGGGCAGTGCAGATGCCCACCCAGTGCGGGTGTGGAACGCAGTGGGGTGAGCCGCGGGGCTGGAATGGGCTGAGCCGGGCTGGGCTGAGCTAGACTGAGCTGCTCGGTGCAGTGTTGAGAGGAGGGCCAGGAGAACGCTGTCCAAGGTTCTGCAAGGCAGCGCACACCCAAGCCCGCGGCCGGGCGGAGGAGATGCCGCTCTCTGGCCCCGTGCCCTGGTTTGGTGCTGCTGGGTCTCTCTGGAGCCTTTTGATTTATGCGCGTGGTTGGGAGAACCGAGCGGTCGGTCTGGCGTGTGTGCTCATGTGCGTGTGCTGCCCCGGGGAGTGTAGAGGTGAAACTTGAAACTTGAATGCTTTGTGACTGTTGTGATATTTTTTTCTGGGCTTTCTGGTGTTTTATATAGATTTTGTTTAAAAAAATCCAAACTCAATCAGGAATTTTAAAATTTATTGGGTTTTTTGTTTGTTTGTTTGGGGTTTTTTTGGGTTTTTTTTCTGTTTTGTTTTGTGTTTTTTTTTTTTTTTTTTGGGGTTTTTTTTGGTTTTTTTTTTTTTTTTTTTTTTTTTTTTTTTTTTTTTTTTTTTTTTTTTTTTTAAATTTAATATTGGCTATTTAGCTAAATCTTGGGTAAAGCATCAGAATAGAAAATAACGTGACATCTATGTGGTTTAGGCACACATTATTTGGTGGGTGTCATGGTTTATGTGGTGACCTGCTTTTTCTTCTAAACAAATTTCTAAAATAACCCTGCCTTTACTCAATTACCATTTATGTAAGCCTTGGCTCAATACAATGAAAGGCTTACTAACTAGTCTGTTTGTGTTTAAGATGTCTTTAGTATTCTTGGAGGGCAGCTTTGTGTGCAGAGAAAGAGAGATTTTCATCCAGTTGACCAATTACAGCTGATGATAAAATATAATTACATTTACTCTAAATAACAGTGAAGCATAAACTTGCAGTTGGGTGTTGCTTCCCCCTTCCCCAACTCACCCCAAGACCATTCACCATCCTCAACTCAGTCAGTTCTCACAGTAAAGTGTAAAGATGATGATGGATTTCTCAGCAAGTTACGCCTTTCCAGAAAGTACTGTTGGTGATAACAAATAGTACATATCAAAAATAGGTTTTATGCATTATGAGTATAATTTTATGTTTTCATTCTTTTATCTGAAACCAGAAAAAGATGAACTATACTTTCAAAATATTCTGTCTTCTATTATGTGTTTCCCGGTCTCTGAAGAAAATTTTAAATGAATTGCTTTATATTGCCAAAGTTTGTAGACAGAAGTTGTTAGACTTATAGAACACACTTAGCCATTTTATGTGGTGAGTTTCAGTTTTAATATATAAGTATACTTAAAGAAAAAAAAAATTAAGTGTGCTATCATGTACTTAAGGTCTTACTATTAAACTTTTATTGAGTTGCATTGGGGTTTTTGGAAATTTTAGAAAAAATGCTGACAACTTTTAACATTTAGACAACAACTATTTTTTGATGGTATCAGCGAATATGCATATGCTTTCTCTAGTGTTTGTATGTCAGTAGACTTTATGTGTTGTTTAGAAGCTTGGGATTGTTGTCTTGCTATAAATCCATCTCTAACTTCTTTCTTAGAAACTCTTCAGAAGTCTAATGTCTCTATATATTGTTTCCTTGTCTAGATAGTCACTTATTAGTAATGGCTAAACAGTAAACATAAGAGAAATATTTGAAATTACTGCATATTCAGCTACAGGGTGAAACAAATTGCTGCAGCTTTACTGAATCACTACAGTAACAGAATAACTGGAAATCTGGATTTAAACTTCTGTTTTTCTGTTTGAAATTTATTTCAGATTTAAAAAAAAAGATGTTTATGACATCTTGCTATTGCCTATTATAAATTTGTGTTTATATTTTAGGGATTTGTCTTGGAAATATGTGTAATTTCTTTCCTTCCAGAAAATCATTTCTATATGCAATATGTCACAGCACAGTGTTCAGACAATTAACAGAAACTGTATTGGTTTGACGTTAGAAGACACAGTTCCTCATTATGACTTGTCAACCTTCTATCAGGGGAAATACTCAAGCTTTTATTCTTAAGGCAGAAGACAATTGCTCTGTGGAATAAAAGAAAATTCTGGCTACTTCTGATTAAGAACTGGGTCAAATAACTAAGTAGGACATAAAAATGTGAAGATTTTAAATTTTTTCTTTAAAAAAAAATTATATTTAAAGATGGAGCTTGCATCTTTGTGATTTAGTGTCAGAGGCAAGAGCTTTCCTAGAAAATGTGTTTATTAATGTTTGAACAAGATACCAATAATCATTTTTAACACAGGTTTCATTGACCTAGTTTAAGTTGAGAGTGTTTAAAATGTAGGCTTTCTTAGCACTAGTTAAAATATTGAAATGTATAATTCAGGTAAGTGCATTATAATTAAAATAACATTAAAATAATTAATTTTCCCTTGTAGAATATCAAAGAGGAAAAATAAAAAGATATTGACTCTTCCTATATCAACATTGCTAAAAAGAAAACTTTGGCTGACATCCTAGGTGCTCAACATATACACAGAGATTTTTGATTTCCAGGAATTAAATACCATTTGATAACTTCTGATTTGAGGATGATGGTGTTAGTATCAAACACATGTTATATATTACCTGAATTATAATACTACTTAGCTGAAAAATGTGTGTCAGTAAAGGATTTCTTTCATCATTAAGAGTAGATGGTATTGTTGATAGGAATTTCTGATATTTCTGTTGCTGAAGAATGTTTTTGATCAAAGAACTCGGCTCAATTACTTTTATTTGAGTAAGAGAGTGACTGGAAGTTATTTAAAACAATTAAAATCACATTTCTTCTTAGATGTTATCTGAAAATATCAAAGCCTATGTGAATCATTACTTTCCTAAGAACTTTTTCCTAAACAGCATATGTAGTCTAATTAGGTTTTGATTTAAAATCTCTGTTAAGCTGGCAGAAAAGAGCAGATGAGAAATGCAAACCCAAAGCTCAAATGATAAAAGAACCCTTCAGTTACAAAAGATCACATAGAGCAGCATCTGCCACATTTCAGTTGCACACCTTAATCTCATATTTATACATTGATAGTTCTGTTCTATGCAAGAGTGATACCCAAGATAATCAGAAGAAACCCATACAAATTAAATCTGAAAGATCTGTACTTGTGGTCTAATATAAACAAGAAAAATCCCCACATTAATTACTGAACTAGTGCCTTTTCTGAATCTCTTGAAATAGAATTATTTATTTTAAAACTGGGTGGTTGTTGTTTTTTGGGGGTTTTTTGCTTTGGTTTTTTTTTTTTTTTTTTGGTCAGTTTTTTTAAAAATGAATATTATGCTGTATTTTAAAAATTACATAATACTTATATGTCTACACTTTAAAAAATTTTGGTATCAAATGCTGTAAAACTAATGTATAAACTGATGTTTGCACAGTTTTATGGTTTTTGATGTATTTGTTAAGGTGAACTTTTTAAAAAAGTAAATGTTGAATTATTTTTTAAAACTAAGACAAATATGTAGATGAATTTAGTGTAACTCTTCTCGTATTATTGTTATAATACAAGAAGAAACATCAGCTCTGTGCTAAGGGATTTGTTTTTTGGCCTAAAATCCTGATACAGCAGTCTGTCTCAGTCTCCTATTTTGAGCTAGATGAATGATACTGCACTCAGGGAAGACTGGCCACATGCTTGTGGTCATTCAATAGCTTAAATGCTTTACTGGATTGGGGTCAGATCTCTTCACTCCTTAAAGAGAAATTCCCCAGGATGCTCTTTCCAGAAGTGTGTTAACCCCTCTTAACTTTTAAAAGTTTGCATCTAGTTGTTCATCGAGACACTCTTCCCAATCATAGTGTCAATAGGTACACAGTTTCTGATTTAGGAAAAAAAAAGGACAGCAGATTACTAGCATAGAGTAGTTGAAGTGGATTCTACCTTGATCTAGCAGCCACCATTTAATTTTCATGGTATTGATGTCCCATAATTTGGGACCTCATGGCTCTGCCCTCAATTTCACTTTGTTCACATGTTCTCATTATATCAAGCAGTGTGCTTCACATGCACCTTGCAGACACTGTGACATCTTGCTTCTTCATTTCAGGTTCTTCTGGGAAAGGTAATCAAAATGCAAATTATAGTTCTATCACTTATCCTGCCTAAAAATCATTAGGTCTATACTTAGTAATTTATAACTTCAGTCTTGCACTAAGATCCATAATGTATTTAGATCTGCAAATTGCCTAAAAGGAAAAAAAAAACCCTTAGAAGCTGGATTATTAAATATTAGTTTTTTTTGATAAATATCAGTCATAACACCCCAGAAGACAGAAAATAAAGTAATCCATATGACAAAAGAAAAAAAAAAAGCAAANAAGTAATCCATATGACCAAAGAAAAAAAAAAAAGCAAACAAAAAACCGAAACAAAAAAAACAAAACAAAAAAACAAACCTAGATGTCCATTATGGATATTCACAAAAAATATGATTCTCTTTGGAGCTAGTGGATAGGTAATTCTAGAGTCTAAGTCAGTTCACAGTAAAGGAAACTACTTAGTATAGTATATATATAGTATGTAACACAGTGGACATCTAAAATAGGTCAGATGTATTATGCCCTAAAATACTTATTTTATGTCTATTGTCTCTAAGGAGGACATACTGTCATTTTACAGCAGACACAAACACTTCCACCCACTGTTGACCTCAAAAGTCATATTAGATGAATCCTAACAAAGCGATTCTGGTACAAAAATTAAGTTTGGATGAAATTAGGTTCATATGCAAAATTTAATTGTGAAAAAGTTTGTAAAATCCTTCTGCTTGAGCTGTCCTACACCAACCTAGTGAAATCACAAGTCTATTTAACTTCTATGATATCTATATGCTGTAGCTGAAGAATGTGCGAGCTATGTAATCTGCTTCTTAGGGATGAGAATGGAAAAAAAGCCTTTTATGGCATAACTGCATTTTCGTCACTTTGAGAGAGAAGACCAAAGTCTTCTACATATGACTTTTCCAGTTATTTCTGTTAGGAAGCTAGAGAATAAACATTGTAGGTCATCTTCTTAATAGATATTTTTGCAGGTAGATCTGCTACAGCTTATTTCTCTTATTCTCCCTTCTCTCTTTACAAGGAGGATGGAGTTTTGGGGGGATTGAGTGTCTGTGTATGAGAATTTCTTCCCTTAGTCCAAATCAGAGAAAACTCCAAAGACCACCCAAACTCCCTCACTCACGAAACACATTTTTGCCACTTTACTGCAATAAGCATACTGTACTTTTCTATGTACTTTTCACTGTACTTTTCTCTTGTCAGAACTGTAGAGCAAACATCTCTAAGTGAAAATGTGTGTGAGCTTGATTTTCTTTACAGCATCTATCAGTTTGATGAATACAAACACAGTGAGGCACTGGAGACATATTCTGGCTTGTAGAGAGATTTGATTAATTTAGAGATAATTTTTGGATTTGTGAATTGACCTTGTTTGCTACCAGAGTAGGTATATGAAATGTGTGAATTTCTTCTTTAGAACATGCACAATGGAAAGCTATTTCCAACAAGCTCCCAGCCCATAATGTCAAAAGGAATTGGGCATGATATAAGTGGCTCTGAAGTGAAGCAGACCATTCTCCACTCTATCTCAGCTCATCTCCTCTCCTTCATCAAAACGGATAGACATGTGTTGAAAGCTGTGTTTGATATAAAATTGGCCTTACACCCTTATGGAGTTATCTGGTATGACCCCTTGAAGCACTGATTGACTGCAACAAAATTGTTGGGATGAATGGTGAAGGATAAATGCTGAAGTGACAAACTTCAGCAGTTATATATGAATATTTTGAGGTGTCTTTGAGAGCCTGATGGAAATCTTCACCTTTAATATACATTGATTCTGACAGCTGATTCAGATGCTTCATCTTTAGAAGAAAACCTGATGATGAAAAGCAATAGTAAAGATGATCTGAAGTTACCAGCAAACAATATGTTTCAATCTAGGTTTTTAGAAGTTCTCAGCAGCTAGGAGTGGGTGTTTTAAACTACTTCAGGGAAATTAGAAGGAAATGGTACAAGACAGATCATAAACAACAACACAAAAAAAGGCCCACATTTTCACATTTGGTGTATGATATTGACATTTTAATGATTTTTAAAAAATGTTGTGATTTAGGTAATTTCATTGCTAAAGGCATTCTATTTTCAAATATATCCATTGGGGAAGAAAAAGAAATTGCATTATGCTTACATTTTGGAATGTGCAATATATTGCAGCTTTTAGGATATCTTTTTCTTGGAGAAAGTATGATATCTGGAGTGCTTTCTAAATACATATTTAATTCTTGTTGATCCTCTGCATGTTAGATTAGATGTTGCCTTTAATTTTCCTGAACACTTATGTAAATGGTGTCTTGGGCCTGTCAACCGATTTCATCTCTGTTAAGCATCATAATGAAGTATCTTTATTACATTTAAAAGATACTAGCAATCCAGAATCAGAGGGCATTATTTATTAAGCAGATGGGAAAAAGATGAAATATTTAGAAAAAATTTTTTTCTCATTTTATTTATTTATTTTTTTTAGAATAAGAGAGCATCCAGAGTTTGCTGTTTGATCATTTGCTGATCATTGTTCTACATTTGTTAGCTTGATGTCTGTATTTAGGGGGGTTATACTGACAAGTTCCTCTCAACAAAAACCAAACCAAACAAAATAAAATGAATCCAATATGAGATGTATTTATTTGAGAATACTTGGATTTCAAGGGAGAACTTGAGCATCTCTTAAATGCCTTAAAATCTATATTAATTACATATTTCAGAGACCTCTGTGTGTAGTAATAGACAACTAAATGTAAGATGACAAATATAAAAAATTATTAATGCAAACTTATTTTTCATGATGAACATTATACAAGATGGAAAAGCTTTCACTAGCGCGGAAAGTATATTCCTAACTCATATTAGTTCATTGCTTGTGTTCATGTGTCAAGAAAAGATTATATTTCTCTAGTACAACTTCATTTAGAGGGGTGATTTTTTTCCCTGTTAAAGTTACATTTTCAAAGGCACTAAAATCATCTCTGCTGAGACAAACTTTTGTATTTGTATACACACACACACTGGATTAAAAAAAAAACAAAAAAAGAAACCCACAAAAATTACATGAAAATTTTATATGAATACTCTTAACATTGCCTTCACATATGTTTGTTGAAACTGGATTTCTGTATAGAAGAGTTTTAGGATAATGAAGACATACTTCATAGCTGGAAGTAAAATTTGTACAAATTTGTATTGAATGACTTGTAACTTACTATGCAACTGACTGTGGTGACATCTGGTATGGCACATCACTCTTCAAAAGTAAATAATTTTAAACTATAAGAGAATTATAAGTAAGTTGCAGTATATATTATCAAAATGATGGCAATAAAATTATATAAGTCAATTGTAATATTTATAATAAAATCATCTATGAAGATCCCCAAGTCTGTGCTTTGGTCAAGATTAAAATCTCTGAAGGGTTTGAAGAGAAGTATTACTGTAACGTCTATTTAGAATACTGATTGTTAGTAAACTCCTTAAATAAATTTCTGGTGGTTTCCCAGTGGGATGTTTCTGTTCTGATTCTAGCCATGCTAAAGCCAGGAAATCAGTGGAATCAGTGAAAAAAGATTCATGTCATCTGAACCTGGCCTTTTTTATTATTAAGTGTCCCAAATTCATCTATTTTGGGGTATTGCAAATTTTATAGCTCTAGAGGTATAAACCCATCCTTTCACGGTTTTCTTTTCACACTATGTTCAAGCTGTAAATATTGTGGTACTGTGCTTTAATGAGAGACTGGGAAGTTCTTATTACAAGCAAGTTTTTCTTTTTGCAGAAAGGAACAAGTTTGGGAAGCTCACAGCATCCTGTGTGTGGGGATGCCCCAGCACGTGCTGCCTGCCTGGAACTAGAAGCTCTGTACTGGAGCAGGGCCAGGGTTGAGGATATATGAGGATTAGATTGCACTGGCTTGAGGTTCTGCACTTAAAAAAGGGAAGCAAGTAAAAACATAGCCAAGGTCTCCTGGGATAGCTTTTAAAATTCTTCATGCATTCAGAGATGACAGATGCTCATTTCCAGTCCTGTTCTGCTCTGCAGTTAAAGTCTTGATGTAACATTTCTACAGAGAACCTGACAGAACTTGAACCAGTATTATGAAGAAGTAGGAGTTTCTGAACATGGTACATTAGAAATATTACCCCAATTATATTGAAAAAAGAAACAGTTTTGAGGGTTTTTTGTGTTTTTTGTTTTGTTTTGTTTGTTTGTTTTTTCTTTTTTTTTTTTTTTTTTTTTTTTTTTTTTTTTTTTTTTTTTTTTTTTTTTTTTTTTTTTTTTTTTTCATTTATGCTTTCTGATGTAACAATCCTTGGGGAAATGACCCCTATTATAAGCTGAGTTTAGCTAATAAGATATAGCATAGCACTGGAGTTCAGGAAATGAGACTTCCTGTTTTATATTCCAATTCAGTTAGAAGTGCATTATGATTTCTTTTGTCTCTATTTAAATCTCATAATTGTTAAAGCTGAATCTCATAAATGCACTTTTTTTTTTTT
>VWZN01006327.1:86009-98932 GCA_013396955.1 Regulus satrapa | reverse complement strand
TTTTTTTTTTTTTGTTGCAACCTCACTATATTAATGAAATTAAATAATTGATGTAACAACATCTTTTTGAAATCTAGGTACTGAGATTAAATCCTGGGACCAGAACAGAGTAAATGTACTGCAAGCCAATCTCTGTATGACAAATATGAATTTAAAATATTATTCTATTTTAGTTTGCAAATATAGGCAAATTTTCTTTAGTCAGCAATCCACAATGGCATAAACCAGGACTAACTCCACTGAAATAAATGGCTTTGCTTGAATGTAATATTGTTTTGAGAGGAGAAACTTAATACGTTTAAAACCCAAATATATGAATTCAGAAGGACAGTTAGACATGTTTGCTTTACAAATCTTGCTACAAGATTTTGTAGCAATCTTTGCTACAAAAAACCATATTCAGAGTGCTTTAAATGCTCATTTTCCTGTCTTTGAGTGACATTACTAATTTGTTGTTGTTGTTGGATTGATGTTTTTTTACCCTTTTCTTTGTTGTTGTACTTGGTCTTCATTGTGTTCTCTTATTCTATTGATTTTTCAGGCACTGCTGTACAAAAATATTATGAGCCTAAGTTGTTCAGCTATTCAGGGAGAGGAAAACCTTGAAGAAAACAAAGAAAAATTATTTGCTTCTTCCAGCCAAGAGTTTAGGTCATCCACCAGGCTTAAAAGGAGAGATGATGACCAGTAGTATTGCTAGTTTAAATACAGAGAAGATGCTTTGATTGGTGCAATGACACTCTGTATTTATGCTGGCATAAATACAGCTAAAATTTAAGTGTAAGTTGAAGAATTGATCAGGTAATGGAAGCTTTGTTCTGTGGCACACTCATAGAAAAGGGTAGTAATTTTAACAATGATTCATCTTCAATAAAAATTACAGGTTTGATACACACATTTTTGCGTGTGTGTATATATATGTATATATATGCATATGTCTTAAAGGAAGGGGAACAAGAAAATTATTGATGTAGGATCAAGCATTCTGAAGAGGCTAGGACAGTCCTGCAGAAATCTGAAAAGTCCTGAATTATAGAAAATTAGGAAGTACAGAAAAATGTAACAATTGCTTTTAAATGGTCTTCTTTTATCAGGATTTGTTTGCTTTCTGTGTGGAAGTGTAAATACTCAGGGTATTTTCTTTCTTTCATCAATACTTCAGAAAAGTTCCACAGTAAAAGTAGAATACAAATGCATCTATTGTTTGGATCCCCACTAACCCTGTCTTATATTGGTCTTCACAAGGCATTTGTAGAGACCCTTTGTGGAATATTTTAGATTTTTTTTGGTTTTGCTTCTCTATTTGCACAATACAACAAAATTTATTGTTCTGCTTATGTGTGAGATTTTTTTTTTTAAGACCAGCATATTTTGTGCACTGCGATTATCCAGGACATCAAGATTTTTTATTACTGTTATATAAGGTGCTTTTTATATTTTTTCTGAAATACTTTAAAGGGCAGAATTATGTTACCTTGTGTAATATAAACATGAATTACAGTGACTGCCCAAATATTTATTTAAAAGATTTTTTTGGGTTGGTTTTTTTTTTTTTTGTTTTGTTTTTTTTTTTCAGTTTCTGGTGTTTTGTTTCTTTCTAATGGCTACAGAAACAGTCTTATTTAAATTACAGTATGAAAGTAAACATTTAAAGCATAGTTTTTCATGTTTGTGCTCAATATTTTTAATATAGGTCTGATTTGAAGAGAGCCAATAGAAGTCTGGGATCGAAGAGACTTTATTTTTCTTCTTTTATTGTTGTTTAGATCTGCAGGAGGAGCAGCTTGCAGAAAACATTTACATCTCAGAGTCTTACCAAAATCTTAACTGGTAGTAAAAATCAGTAGCTCACAGGAAGCAATATGATAGCTGTGAATATCAGTAAACTTCTTTTTTTCTAATTATTATTTTTGGTTCCTCTAAAATTGTACTCCTGAGTTTAGGGCAAAGTATATATGAATACAGAGATGTTTGAAATTATTTTATGATATGTTTGTTTTTTTTTTTTTTGTTTTGAAACCCTTAGAGTTGTTGTTTTATGGGTTTTTTGTTTTTGTTTGTTTTTGTTTTTGTTTTTTTTTTCCCGTGTAAGTAAAGGCACTGCTGGGGAACTCAAATATTACAATAATTCAGCAGTGGAGGGACCCAGAGCATACAGGTGCACCATGAGATGCAAATGTGATATTGCTCAATGGGCTGCTCCTGCTTCACACTTTGCCCTTGATTTTGTGTCTTAATAGAGTTAAAGGAAGCGATTTATTTCTTACAGAGTCTGTACACACTGGGCAGCACAAATCACAGGTGCCTGAGCTGTGTACTGGCTACTGCCCTCAGTCTCCATCAACATTTCAGTTCAGGTTTGAGGCGTGCTTTGGACACCTCCCACTCATTCCCACTTCCACTCTTCCTGCCCCTTGGCTAACCACAAAAACTGGGTTGCTGTCTGCTGAAATCAAAGGCATACAGGTGCCCAAAAAGTGCTCCTATAATGAGCTGCAGGCACTAAGGGATGTGCAGTCTCTAAAAAGGACTAGGGCTAGCCCAAAGTAAAAGTAATAAAACACATGTAATGTGGGTACCAGGCTCTTGGCACAGTTTCAGTTTACAGAGTGTCTCTACAGAGGCACACTCCTTGTTAATATTCATATAGTTATAGTTAAAGAGACTGAAATTCAACCTGGAGATAATTCCCAAAGTATCTCAGCAATTTCTTTAGGACTGCATCTCAAGGCTCTGAGCCAAATTGCTGAAATGATTCACTGCACCTGGCTCTATACAATCATGGCAGTAGTGATTGTATATTATCCTTTTATTTTTTTTTTTCCTTCTATCTTGTGTTGGCATGCCTATGGAGGTGATGCAGATTTTTGCTCTATGCTTTCCCTTCCCCTTCTGCCAAGCCTCTGTGCAGCAGAACCACTGCAGCTCTGCTGCATTTTGGGCCTGCCTCTGTCCTCACTGTGGGTTTCACAGCACCTTCCCAACATGCAGACAGAAGGCTGAACAAAACTGTCAGTGCCTCTTTATGGAAATTCTAGAGTTTTTTGTTTAAGAACAGTGCAAAAAAATTCTAAATAATGAAAATCCAAAATAATTTTTTTTGAGGGAAATTTGCAGCAGTGCAACTTGTCCTGTCTTCATATAAGACTGCTTTCACTATGTTCTAATGTAATTTCTTGTTTGCTGCTAAAATTAAAAAAAAAAAAAAAAACCAAACCCAAAAAACCAAAACCTGTGTTCAGGGTATATTTTAGACATCCACTGAACTGACAATTAGTTGTGCAGGAAAGCCTAAGTAGCTGATTTTATTTTTAAATTATTTTGATTTCTAGATGCATGCAAAGATAAAAAGACTTGGTGGTTTTTGGTTTTGGGTTTTTTTGTTGTTGTTGTTTATGGTTTTTTTTGTTTGTTTTGTTTTTTTTTAAATCTCTTCAGCATGGTGAAGACAAAGATATCTTGAAAGATTGGTAATTTTTTTTCTTCATGGATTAAGCCTTTTTTCTTTGAATAGTTAGAAAGTACTGTGCAGTTCATAAGAAAATAGGACATTGGAAGAATATTTCACTGCTGATAGAATATTTGCTGTTAGTATAGAGAGAATTACTACTTTTCTAGTTTTTATTACTTAGGTAGTTTTATTGCAATATGCCCAGTAGTTACAGGTAATTGTTTTTGAACCCAGGCAATTTGTGCCATGTATTGAGTTGGTTTTAAGTAAATTTAATTGATTTGTAGGAAGAAAATTAATTCTTCTAGGGGTCATGTTCTAATAGTAACAATGTGGGTTTTAAAAAATGTTTTTAGCCTTTGGTAAACATCAGGAAGCTTTCTTACCTTTTCCCCAGCTTGAAATCTGAGTAGAGATAAAAGGAGGCAAGAAAAGTGATCTACTGACCTAGCAAAAATGGATAAAGAAATAATTGATTGAAATAGTACCAGTGTGTGTGATTGATCAAAACATGAGGGGAATACCTGTCAGGTGATCAGCACTTTCTGCACCACCAGATGCTAGTGACCTGACCAGGAACTGCAAGGGGGGCCAACAGCAGAGACAAGACATTGCCCAGCCAGCATGAAAAGCAGTCAGAGTGGCAGACAGCCAGAACTGCAGAGGTTTAGCTAAAGTAAACATAAGACTAGACAGAAAACATATTCACATAGGACTTCAGTCAAATGTATCTCAGTTTATACTCATGTTACTTTACCCTGAAGCCTGAAGGAGCTGATACTGAAGAATCACAAAACTGAAAAGCGTGTGTTTTTTGGCAAGCAGGCTGTATGAACTAATGTACTACACTGTTCTGGGAATAAGCTTGGAAGGTAAAATGAATTTTACACCAGACCAGAGATTTGTTTTTTAGTTTGTGAAGTTTCTTTCTAATTCTTATTGGCAGTAGTCAATTTATCATGCTTATGTTTCAATAAAATACTTTTCTGTATTATTTTCTATTAGTATATTTTCATACACTAAGGGGTATATTACTGTTAGAGATAAATTTTGCTTTCAAGGTGCTTAGAATAGTGTTCAAAATCTTAATTTTGCTAAATCTTTGCTACACATTTCTCTAAATGTGTAGCAATTTCATCAAAATCTGGTTATTGCTCTTTCATATTTTAAATCTGTTGGTTTTTATAAAATAACTTAATAAACATTTCAGTTCCGATAGTTCTTACTTGCTTTTTTTGTGTAGCTCCTCTAAATTTTGTTAAAACATATATCTAGTGACAAACTGTTACATTGGAGACCAGGGTAAAGGGAGGTGAATATATTTATAAGAATTATGCTAAAGGGGTATAGCTAAACCAGTAATCCAACCCAGGAAAACATAATTTTGAATATATTGAAATACTAGTAGAGGGATATGTTGCCTATTTGCTCCTTTAACATGCAGTTTTTGGGCTGTATTAATGGCTACTGACTGATGAAGGCATTTAAGTTAAGTTTCTTTTTTAACACAGAAGGATTTTTAAATTTTTTTTAATATTGTCCATATAAATGAGAATGTTTGCAAATCTGCTGTAATACAAGAGTTTCCTACATCTCTAACACATTACAGTGTGGGTGTTACCTGTGATTCTTGGCAAGAAAGGATGCATGTATGAAGTCTTTCATTCATTAAGGTTTCGCTATTAGCAGCTGCTTCTGGTAGACACTGTTTCACACATTACTGTTGCTTTAATTATCTAAAGAACACTGGTACAGGCCACACTTCCTGGCTGGATGCAGCCAAGGCTCTCATAAATACATTTCCAACTCATGCCCACCAGTGGCAATTGAAAACATCTTTTGGGATATAGTTATCCTTTTTTACTTTATCGTTCATCACTAACCAGCCTTTTATCTTTTCCCCTCCTTAAGCTATCTGCCAAACCAACCTCTCCTGATAAGTTTGACTGTGGGTCTTTGATGCAGTAATATTCCATAGTAAGAAGGACAATTCTCAGAAAGGGGGAAAAAAATATTTGCATCCATGCCTGAAGACCTGCAGCTGAAAATAGTGGTTTATGATGAATGGAAGTTGGGATAAGAATAAGCTGTGTGTCCATGAAATAGATGATAACTACAGAGGTACCTGGACTTTTCATTCATTGTTTGTTGGTTTGATTCTGGCTTGCTGTACTAAACAGGGTACTGTGAGGAACTTTTATGTAGAAATCCACAGAAAAATCAAAGTCCTTTATTAAAATGATGTTACCTTTCAACTTGACAACATCAAATATGGAGTTCTATGTCTTTGATTTAAACAATAATAAAAAAACAATTGTCTGTTTTAAATGTGGTATTTTCAAATTTTCCAAATTCTTTATTTGTATTATGAAGAGAGTTAATTATATAATTTACTTAATTTTATTTAAATTTACTTATTTATTATATATTTTAACCTCTTCATTTAAAGGTGCTATGCTTCACCCCTAAAAATATAAATCTCAGCTTTTGTAGCCTTTATGCCAGTACATTTCCTTTTCCTTCACTTTCTTAATAATATCTTCATTTTAGATTGTGATTAGTGTCTGAGAAGTATTTTCATTGATCTGTACATATGAAGACGATCTTCTCCCCTTCGGTGGTCATACTGGGTTTTTAATTCTAGATGAAGTATTTCATATGTTTTTTCCCCCTGTGCTTCTATTAGGCTTGGCAGTGCTGCATTCCATCTGCCATTGTTTCCCCTTTCATTGAGCTCTTTTAAGTAACCTAAAAGCTCCTTGGCCTGTTTTGGCCTTAATTAACCTAAGACTTGTTATGTCCCTTGTAAATATTTTAATCTTATTTTAGTCCCATTTCCAGATGATTAATAAATAGATTAAACACTTTCATCCGTTGTAAAGAACCTGAGGGCACCCTGCTGTTAACCTTTAACCACATGGAGCAGTGGCCACTAATAAATGCATTCTGTTTCTGTGTTCTCATTTTTATAGTTGATTCCTAGTCAATGACAATGCTCTACTTCTCATCCCGTGATTTTTACTTAGCTTTAGTTTTTCTAATAGCCTACTATGGGAAGCATTCTCAAAGGCTTTTTGGAAGTCCAGAAAACTTTTATCTGCCAGTTTTTTCTTATCTGCTATTTATTAACATGCCAAAAGAATACTAATAGGCTAAAGACATATACAGGACATTAAAACTTCTAGCTTTGATACACGTATTTAACACTCTTGTTTTTAATTGTCCCCTCAATTATTTCTGCTGTAATATGTGTGTGAAGCTGAATTCATTCTCAGTTTCTCTCAGGAGTTGAATAAGATCACTGGTGTCCTCTGTGGTTTAGTATACTTACTGATTTCAATGGGAAACTGAATAATTGTGGATGGCTTTTGATTAATCTTAAATTGCTTTGGGAGTCTTGAAGAAACAGTATCCCATTCTTGAGATACACTGATCTTTTATTTATTGATTCGTTCCAGCAATTCCTCTTATGATACTTCAATCATCAAAAGTTCCTTTTCTTTATTTGGAAACTCTGCTATATTCTTGGTGCTATGAGTCAAAAAGTGATGTAAAAATTAATATGCTTTTCTTCTATATTCTTATTCTTGTTACTTTCCCCTTTAACTTATTGGGAGGGGAATCATGGTCTCTCTTGGTCATATTTTTTGTACCTCATTACTACATATATTCCTATTTACCCATCCCACTTCCCTCTTCAGATGTGCCTGCCATTGTTTACGCATCTTATACACTGTAGGTACTTTGTGTCAGATGCACTGGAAAATCCACAACACTTGCACTCCTAAACGTTACTTGAAGCTTCCATATTCAAAGCTCTGATCGGGTTTAAATGTAATTTATCTATTTTATTTTTATTTTTAGCTCTGTGCCACATGGAAGGGAGAGTAATATTTTCTTCAAAGATGAGTGCAGAATTGGAGCCATGTGTGCTGGGTCATGTGATAGCGTCATAGCTGGAAAGGAAATAACAAAGCAAACTTACATTCTGATGAGAAATCTGGGACAAAAAAGAATCCTGGGAATTCTTACTGATATACTGTTTCTAAGTACTTGTTTTCTGAATCTTGCTCCCTGTATGTGCTGCAGCATCTATGCACACACATGCCTCATTTTCTCCGGTGTTGCTTTATAAAACCATTGTAATATGCATGGGTTCTGTACCCATTCATTCAGAGAAACAAGTACATTTGGGTTTTTTTAAAAAACTCTGTCCTCCAAAAGCCCAGTAGGCTTGGCAATGTTATTCTCCACTGTTTGTATAATTGCCTAGTAGCTGGAGAACTCAGTTAAGAGGTAGAGAATTTGCTGGTGTTATGTTCAGTGTCCTCCACAGCTTGAAGATATTCAAAGGCACCTGAGCATAGTGAAGCAGTGGGAATAACATTGAGTGGTAGCTGAAAGGCTTTAGATGAGAAATATGTAGGAATAAGTTGTTCTGCCTTCAAAACTATTTGGTCATTTTTTCCGTATTTTGAAATTTCCAATTAGATTTTGCTGAAAATGTTTTAAATTAGTAGTAATAATAGTAATAATTCTAAAAATATGTTGTTAAAAATTCTCCAATGACATCTGCTGAATTATTTTTGATCATATATGTCTTTACATTTCTTTCACTTCATACAGCACTCTGGTGCTGCACAATCCCCTCCTCCTTTGAGCAAAGAAAGGTGCTTTTATGTCACAGAAAGTGTGGAGTAACTGTTCAAACTCTCCTGCCTGTCACATTAATGATTTTGGACTTAGGACAAAGCAAGAGTGGAACAGCTAGCCTGTTTGAAACCATTCCCACCTGAGTTTACCTACATCAATATATGCCCTCCAGGGAATGTTTTAAACCATTAAAAGCTACAAGGTTTGAAACTTTACCAAAGCTATATGTACGCAGAAAAAGACCCAGAGGAACTTTTGCCTCAGTAATAGCTTCTTCTGGGTCTTCCAGCATACACCAGGGCATATTACAAACATCAAAATATGCTCAGTGGATACAGACTACATTTCAGTTCCTCCGGGGATGTTTTACAGTGATGGAAATAGAATCCCTTCTCTGTTCTACTCTCATAAGCATTCAAGTAGGAATTACTTAGGAGGACAGCCTCAGAAAACAGTGTCTATAGGATATTAAGGGTAATGACCTGGCTTTCAGAGATGCTAAGCACTCACACACTGAAGTAGGACACAAATTATGATCTAATTTCTATCACATGAAAAAAGTTAACACAGGAAGAAATGCTTTTCAATGAAACTAATACAGTTTAATGTATTTGGTAGGGAAAAATATAGTCATTTTTTGAGTATGAAATTTTTTTTGGACTTTTTGATGCTTGCCAGTGATCATTCTAAACACTTCTGTAAAATATTCTTACAGCCATAATATAGAATAAAATATTCCATCATATCATTAAAGTGTATTTTGTTGTGGAGGCATACAACAGAAGCAGTGAAGACCATCTATAAGAAAGCAATTGTTTTCACTTCAAGCAGTTTATCTAGAGATACTGCTAATACAGTAGCCAGGTGCAATGCCTGTGTCTCTTTGCATGAGAAAGTACATGCTTGTATAGACTGGCAGGAGGTGTGTTTTCCAGATGGAAGTAGAGAAATTCAGACAGTGTGGTGTGCAGGTCCCTTTAGCATAAACCTGAGCTGCTCAGCTGACTTGGTACTAGGTATTTTGTGCTTGTAAAAAACTCACTTCAAGTTGACATCATGTCAGGTTTTGCATTCTATTTGGATGTGATCAGTCTTACATGCATGGGCAATGGATTGTGTGATAAAGTATTTCTGCTTTCTTTTTAGATAGAAGAAGACAATTGATGGGCAGCTGAAAAGGTATTATANAAGGTGAGCAAAAATTTTTTTAGGCAATATTTCAATTGACAGAAGTCTCCTACAAAGTCTGATTCTTTTCTTCTTTTAATAGTCACCTCCCTGAGAAATATTGATTGCTTGTCATAACTAGACTCCTCTTGCAGAAGCTCAGCATTCAGAGAGTGGAAGACTTACGAACTTTACTGACTCGAGGCACTTTCCATATTGCTGCCTTTTGAAACAGGTGCAGTACTGGGTGCTTTCTTGTAGGTGACATTCTGTGGACATAGCATTTCAGGTGAGACCCTCTGGAACATACTCTGGGGCATATTCATTCAGCACTTCATGAAAGGAGAGCAATAGACTGGCTTAAAATAATCCCTTGTGGTTTCCCACCATAAAACTGGATGCATTTTGCTCTGTCTGGCCTGGCTGTAAGATAATTCCATGTACAAGATGTTCCCATGTGCTGGCAGTCACTAGCAGTTGACTCAGTTCCTTGAGATCATCAGCAAGAATAAGTAAAAGTAACTCATAGCTTTGCTTGTGGCTGGTATTAAGATCAAACTGAAATAGACATTTTGAATGAACATTGGAAAAAAGGTTTAACTACCTTTTTGAGCAGTAGAAATATTGTCTCTACATAGCACCAACTTTTCTAAGTTTCTTTTCCACTAAATCAAGAAAATAAGCACTAAAAGCATAATTAATGAGCTCTCTCTTTCCAAAAGTAAACCAGGGGATAGCTTTTTTGGAAAGATGCCATGACTTTTTTTTGGTTGATTTTGCTTAATGGTCATAAGATGATATGTTTTCAGGCACATTTTAACTTTTAAAATGTAGAAACTGCAATGCACTTGAGGAGATTAAAACTGAGTCTGGATTAAGAATCCACATAAAAGATCAGGATTCAATGTACATTAAAATAGCAATGTTACAAACATCTCAGATACTTCTGAAGTGGAAACTCAACTGGCTATTACAGNTCCTGGTTAAACAATATATTAAAAGAAGTTCTGCATTCCCTTTGTAAAATAGTAACCATATAAAACCATTTGGGAGAAATAATTTCTTGCATACTGCTTTTCAAAGATTTGCTGAAGGTCAAAATCTTTATCACACAGTTTGTGAACAGGTTAAAAACTGCTTTCTTCCTTTCTGTGATGNAGGGGATAGCTTTTTTGGAAAGATGCCATGACTTTTTTTTGGTTGATTTTGCTTAATGGTCATAAGATGATATGTTTTCAGGCACATTTTAACTTTTAAAATGTAGAAACTGCAATGCACTTGAGGAGATTAAAACTGAGTCTGGATTAAGAATCCACATAAAAGATCAGGATTCAATGTACATTAAAATAGCAATGTTACAAACATCTCAGATACTTCTGAAGTGGAAACTCAACTGGCTATTACAGGAAGTTTGGATTGACTACTGTGTGATGCTTTCTCTCTGTAATATCTGTAATACTATATTTATGTAATGGAGTTTGCAAGAAAATCTTATATAAAACCTGGCTGGATGGCTTTACTCAATAAAAAATATTATGCACATGAAATGTGTTTTCTCTTTTGTTAATTCAGGGATCAAGTATGGTATCCCAAAACTTCCTGGATCTAGATCAAGTGTGTTTATTTCAGGTTTTATGAGGGTTAGTGAATGTCTGTTAATTTCATATGTTTCCATTATCCACCCAGGGATTTTTTCCCTTAGGTCAGTTTTCTTCAAAAAGGCAACATAATTTGCTTACAGAGAAACATATTTTTTATTTTTGAGGGTCCAAATGCACACTGACAGGAAAAGTTAAAGCCCCTTCTTAAAGATTGACTTTTCTGTACTACAATGAAGAATTTTGCCTGGAATTTAATAATGTTCTGCATCTTGATTTCATATTTAAGGTTACTTCATGCTTTAGGCCGGTAATTGACCATTTTTCAGTAAATGAAAACATAAAATGACCTATCTTTTCTTAATGTAAAAAAGCAATAGCACAGTGTCCCTTTGGAAGGTCTGAGTGCTGTAAAATATGGTAAAAGTGGGGTCAGTTATATCACTTTTGAATTCCAGTTATGAACAGAATTTGCAAACAAATAGTTTCCTTCAGTACTTTGCACTTCAACCTAAAATATGCTGATCACTCATAGAAGAATTAGATTTGCTAACATGAAAGTGCATTGAAGAAGTGGCCTTGGATAAGAATTGTGTAAGCTACCTTTTTTCCATGCTGATTTTTTTTATGAAGAGGGAATTTTCCAATGTGACCTTTACAATTTTATTCCATCTATGTATTGATCCAGGGGTTGAAGATGACCTAGTAGACCTTAAAAGTGATATTTAGCTTGGAGTTGTTTTCCCTTGTCTGGAAAAAAAGGCATCCCTGAATTATATTTGTTTCACTGGCAGAGAGCTAAATCATGACTCTTCTGTAAAGTCTGAATGAATAAGACTTATGAGGGGCTTTGCTAGGATTTGAAGGGATCAAAAGAAATCCCCCTTTGGGCTGCAGAACACTTGGGATGTAATTTGTTTTAGCGGCTTTTGCTGTCCGAAAGCTAAGTGTCTGGTTAAGCAAGTTAACTTGGCTCCCTACGTAGTTAATGGGGAGAAATGGTTTTCTCTCTTCTCTAAATAGGCATTTAAAATAGATGGAACTCCTCTGGAGTTTCTGCACTCTCTCCATTAATTAGGGAGAGATTCTTCAGTTCTAGCTTTAATGTCTAGAAGTTAGACTTCAAAGTCTTATTTAAATACCGTGTATCAAAGAGGATAAAACAACATTTCCCAAGAAATGTCCATCTTCCTCTAATATGGGCATTTGTGATAGGGCAAATAAAAGTATGAAGGGAGCCTAAGGTGACAGATATCTAAGAAAGATGGGAGGTTAGGCTAGGTAGCTAAAATTAAAAGAGATTACTTTCTCTCTGGTTACTTGGACAGCAGTTAACCACAAGAACTGCAGATCGGGTGTTTCTGTGCTCTGAGGAAAGCAAGGCTATGAATCCATCATGTTATAGATGTGCTGCTGATCTCCCATTGCTTTTTCTCCTGATTTTGTGTTAGGAAAAAGCTATATGGTACTTCAAAATATGTTTGAGAAGTGGAGTGCCTCTGCAGGATGTCTCTGCATCAGAGCCTTCTGCACAGTGGAGGCTCTTGATTGCTGTGCCTTTGGATGCTTTCCACAGACATTCTGCAGGTTTAGATGTCTAAAAGAGGTGGGGCTGTTGTTTGCAACAAAACTTTGTGAGTGAAAATAGTACATTTGCTATGTGCCAAGAAATGTCAGTTCAAATTATTTTTCCACGCTAAAGCAAGAATTATGGAATCTAATGAACTGAATTGCTCAAGATGTACGTGGTTCCCCTTCTTAGAAAATGGTGTTATTCTGCATAATATTCTTTGTACTTCTCTACCACTCAGTGATTTCCTTTAAATCCACACTTAGGAACAAGCTTATCTTTAGCAGCAGTCTGGATTTCAGTACAAGNGGTGGTTTTCTTCCCTCTCTTTCCTCTTTCTCCCCACTCCCTTCCTTTCATCCAGGGTCACACAAGGAAAAGTGTGGGGCACAAAAAGAACAAACACCTTTTTAATTGTCTCCAGGCAGTTGTTCATAGAAGAGGGACAGTTATAAGTTGAACAGTAACAATGGAATGGGGAAAG